>JARBWI010000188.1:0-69571 GCA_037576405.1 Campoplex capitator
TCGGAGGCACATTTTTGGATGGAATAAAAATTTCGGGCTTTAGAACGCAATCAATATATCCAAAAATTTCCGAGTTTGTTGGACCAAAGTACGTTCTGTTTTTTTACTTTCCTGCTCAAGTTTTGGCAAAATGGATCAAAAAAAGTTTGTTTCATTGAGAAAATCTGCAGGTTCTATTTGGTCGATAGTTTCGAAATATCTATTATTGAAATGCAGTGGATGCCTAGAAAATTTTTTAATTTTGTGAAGCGAGATGTGTGCTGAGTATTTTCGAAATTGGGCCCGTATTTACGATAATAAATTGAAACATTTTTATTCAATGAGATACCTTCTGTAGTCTTTGTTGGTCCGAAAGCATTGAAACTTGCGTGAAGCTAATGCAACGGACAAGACTATCTTCATTCTATTCTCTTAATAACTTATTCGAATGTCTTGGACAGGATCTTGGTTTTAATTTTTCTGCTTCGTTCAAAATATTGTTTCGAAACACCCGTAACGTACTGTTTGAACTTTCTGGAATTCCACGAAAATAACTATCAATTCTTATTCTCATGGTATTGACTTTTTCAATATTATATATTATATAAAAAATGCCTAGTTTTTTTCACAATAGAATCTATGTGCTTTCTCTGAAAATATGTAGAACGGATTTTTTGATTTTCCAATCATTGAAAGAGCGACATTTCAGAATAGTCTTTCTTTTATCTATTGCATGAAAATATGAAAAAAAATTCTGGTCAACTTGCACCGGAATTTAATTTGGTCAATTGTAAATCAACTAGAGACTACTAAACGATTTGATTGCCGTACTGATAACCACTTGACATATGATTAACTAGAACATGAGGAAATTCCAGTTATCTGGCCAAGTTAACAGACATGCGTGCAAGTAGGTATATAATACCGGTCTTTCCATCATGGCTTTTGCCTTCTTTCATAATGATTGTCTGTCGATAGTTAGTGGATGTTAGATCAATTTAAACATTTGTCATTACTTTTTAACAAACAAACAAAACAAAAGATGGCGTTGAGTTAGCCGCAACTTTTTAAATATTAGTTCAATTTGATTTTTGCAAACGCCAATCGATTGGCAATCATTCGTTTGAAACAAATAATATTGTTGGAACGTTTGTTTGATCATTATTTTTCCAAAAAAATTAACACGGAGAAAAAACCCGGACAAGTACATTGATGGTCCCTCGTTTTCCGATGATATCACAAAAATTGTACAAAAATCCAAAAATTCACTTTCTTTATTTATTTCTTTGCATTTATTTGTACGGAAAAAATTAATTCAAACATTAGAAAGAAACGACATAGAATTGGTGTCTTACAATAATTAATAGTTGAGAAAATAACTAAAAAAAGGTAGCCATTTGAGTTACGTGCAGCTGTAAAAATTATGATATCAATACGAGGACAAGTATTTATTGGTTATTGAGAAGATATCAACATTGACGTATACTAAAAATACTTAACAAAATTATCAACTTTTAATATCTGAAAATTGTGTTTAAATAAGTGCTAACGATACGTGTCTGGCCCATTACTTTTTATTATAATTGCTATTCAAATGGGAATCAAATTAAAGGTGGAACAATGTGTTACGTTTCGGCAGCAGAAACTTATAAGAAAATCAATTCTTCTCCGAATTTCAGGATGAAAACCCTGATTCCCAAATTCCTCATTTAAAGAAAAATCAGGGGTTTCTCAGAAAGGGATCACAAGTATGTACACGGAGCAAATTAAAAAGTGAAAACTACCGTTACCGTAGAGAAACCAGGGACGACCTTGAATGATTGGAAATTTCTACAGAGCATAGTGTACAATTGCCGAGAAATGAAATTAACTTCCCTATAACAGACATGGGATTGTGTTTTGATTCCATAAATACACAAAGATTGCAAGATAAAAGTTACCAACCATTCAAAATTACTCCAGTTTCTATTACGGTAACAATAATTTCTACCCTTAAATTCTTTCCTCGGACTTATTAATTGTTGGTAAAAGCTTCAATTGCACTCTTCTAATCAATGTCTTCATGCCTAGCTATCAAGGACTCAATAATAAAATGAACGAATCAATATTGTTTTGTATGAAGTTTCCGTGATGCGAAAACTTTTGATTGATATTGAACGATTTTTCCATGGCTTGCATTGATCTTCCAACCATTTACCAGTTTTAATTTGGATCTCTGACCAATAAATAGTAGCTTCTACTAGTGTAATAAGTTTTAATGCTCACAGTACAACTTCTCGATAATATAAAACTTTTTATTGCTTAAGTTTACACTGGAGAACTCGATGCTTATAAATTTCAGACTAAAGTGAAATTCAACCACGTGTAAACGTGTGAAACGTATAAGAGTACACGTCTATCCACGGATCTATTTCACTGCAGTCTCAGGTAATTCTGGGACGCGTGCTCCGGTGTGACCTAAGCTATTGCTGCGATGTTTTACGGAGTCGCATCTCAAGGAAATTTACAACCGCCTAAGCCTTATATACGTGTAATTTTGTCAAAACTACGAAAACGATGACATCCCGTTTAAATCGACATTAAAAATGTTGTTTATGATACAAAGGTATCCTGCAATTCGGAGAACAATGATTTCCTCATGAAACTCTGCCGCTGAAGAATACCAAGCCTCAATTTTTTATTCGATTTTTCTTTGAATGAGGAATTCGAATAAAAAGTGATGGGCCGGACAAGTACTCTTGAGACGCATTTAAACACAATTAATTCCGATTGAATCGACGTCGAATGTCGTGTTTGATACCAGGGTTTTCATCCTGAAATTCGGAGAAGAATTGATTTTCTTATAAGTTTCTGCCGCCGAAACGTAACACATTGTTCCACCTTTAATTTGATTTCCATTTGAATAGCAATTATAATAAGAATTAATGGGCCAGATACGTATCGTTAGCACTTATTTAAACACAATTTTCAGATATTAAAAGTTGATAATTTTGTTAAGTATGTTTTAGTATACGTCGATGTTGATATCTTCTCATTAACCAATAAATACTTGTCCTCGTATTGATATCATAATTTTTATAGCTGCACGTAACTCAAATGGCTACCTTTTTTAAGTTATTTTCTCGACTATTAATTATTGTAAGACACCAATTCTATGTCGTTTCTTTCTAATGTTTGAATTAATTTTTTCCGTACAAATAAATGCAAAGAAATAAATAAAGAAAGTAAATTTTTGGATTTTTGTAGAATTTTTGTGATAATATCGGAAAACGAGGGACCATCAATGTACTTGTCCGGGTTTTTTTCCCGTGAGGGGATTTTTGCCATTTGATATCACGTTTTTTTTTTAAGTATTTTCAACGTAAAAAAATTACATTCGTAAAAAATTCTGACCGAAGTATTTGGCGAGTGTTTTTCGATTGAATTAGCATAATGTATCAATCATGATCACGAACTCGCCAATAACTTCGGTCAGAAATGTTTTTTTCATATTACTGTAATTTTTTTACGTTTACAATTTGGTTGTACTTGTCCAGGTTCTTTTTCCCAGTGAGGGGATTTTTGCGATGACACAAATGTAAGTTCCGAACTTTATTATGTTTTGTATCAGCATCCAACCATATTCGAAAATTCCATAAATAAGTAAAGACTCCCGTACTTGGCCACGTATATTTCAACGGAGCTTAACTAATTTTGTGACTTTTTTTGAGGTTTTCTAAGCGGCATTTTGGATTTTTTTTAATATCACAGAGAAACGAGGGACCACCAATGTACTTGTCCAGGTTCTTTTTCCCAGTGAGGGGATTTTTGCGATTTGGTATTCCTTCCTTTTTCTGAAGTATTTTCAAATATTTCGGTCATTACAAACGTTTATGGAGGCTGTATACAATTATTTTTTCCTCTGAGCAATAAATAAATTAATATTCAAATATCATATGGAAACGAGGGATCACTGTACCAACGTACTTGTCCAGGTTTTCTCCGCTATTTGATATCGAATCTCTATTATTATTATGATATGTAACGAAAATACAAATCGCAAAGAATTAAAATAACAGTTAAATCTTCATCTTTGCCACAATTGCATCAATAACGGTATAGTACTCATATTCATGTAGTATGTGATATTCATGAATGAGTTATATGATAATCAATTGGCGTACAAAAACAAACAGATATTTGATTACAAGGCGGTCAATATCACGATAGTAATGTAGACTGAAAATGAAGCTTAAGTATCAAAAAATATGAGTACTCTTATTAGCGCGCGCGCTACAAGAATGCGCAGGTGGTAACGTGCTAACCTTGAGAGCAGTCGGTGAGAAATGTTTTTTTTTTTATCTGCCAATTCTGTTTGTAGTAACAATTCCTGAATGTCAAATTTCGTGACGCTCTATCGTGACACGCTGGAACGGACTTGTCCTTGCCATAGAAGTTTTACTTCGAAAGGGATCAAAAATATAAAATCGGCAGCTCAATTTCGACATTTATCTTATTTTTCAATTTATAATCATAATTTGTCGTGAGTTTGAGAATGGCCGTTCAATTGGAACGTTTATTTAATAATGGTTTTTATCAGAAAAACGCTACAAAAACGGTGATAAGTTGGTCAATTTTTTTAAATTATATCCAATTTTTTTTTTTTTAGGTATCAATCGATTTAGAATCGTTGTGAAACAGATAGTGTTTTCCGAATGTTCGTTGGACTATTGTCGTCAAGTACCGAATGTTAAGCACCGCTGTTTTTTTTTTTTTTTTTTATCAATTAAATTTTGGAAAAAATTTACATTGTGTGATTATCAGTCTTTTATCTTCATACCCTAACCCCTTTTACTTTTTTAATTTTTAGTATTTTGTTTTGTTCTCAAGATAATCATTTTTTAACCCGCTTTACCTTCAAGAATTGTGGTCGAAGTGAATCGGAAACTGGGAGCTGAATAAAAAATTGTTGAATGTAGATTGGTTTATGAAAATATGGTTGAATTTACAAACTATTTGAATTCCAGTTCAGAGTACGCAGAATGTTTTACAAAGTTTATAGCTATTTTTGTTTTCATGGAACAAATATTTTTGAATAGTAATAACTTTGATTTGTACAGTCGTAATAAAAAATATTACGCTTCCAGTTTTCAGTTACAGCTTGCAGTGCATTCAGATGGAAAAAAAACTCTTTTCTGAAATTTTTCACGTATTATAATTAAAAAATTGAAAAATCAGTTTTGTGCCTTTTTAGAGAAAACACATCGGATTTATTGTCAAAAAAGTTTAGGCATTGTTTAATTTTAATTTTTATCAACAACGATGTAAAGTCTTAATATTCTTCATTACCATTGAAGGAGTCAATACCATGAGAATAAGAGGTAACAGTTATTCTCATATTCTTATTGAATTTCAGAGACTTATAGCAGTTTTTTATGGGTACTTCGGAACAACTTATGGAACAAAGCGGACAAATTCAAACCAAAATCCTGCCTAAGAAATTGAAATGAGTTATGAAAACAATCGAATGAGAACAGTTGCATCAGTTGCCATAGTTTCGCACAAAGGGTCTAGCCGGTTAAGATGGGTCAATCTGCACCCACTGAATTTTGGGGCTCTAATTGTTTGCAGTTTCATCGCCAAAAAAGGAAGCTTCTAAAAATTTATAGTTGTCTATATTCATTTCGAGCGTTTCTATCTCAAAAAATAGTGTTTTTTCCAATATTATGTTTTTTACACATCTGAAAGTCTTTTAAAAATCTAAAAAAATTCTGAGAAATCAAGAATACTTGAAAGTTTATGAAAAAACTAGTTTTAATTTTTATTCTCATTAAACACCATTTTTTATGATTTAATCGTCATTTTATTAAATCATTACAACATGCATCGACTCTCCTACTATGTTGGCAAAATTTGACATGATTCCACACTCCAATCTTTGTAGATTAAAAAAAAAAAAAATTCAACATTCGACCTGCAACACATTAAAAAAAAAAAATCACAAAATCTCACATTTTCCCGGTAAAAACCCATAAATAAATCATCCCTTTTATTTAATCATTGAGAATTAGTATCATTTATTACTGAGTCCATAAATAATGCACTCTATAAAAATATTGCCTTGAAAAGAAACAGTCTCTGATTTCACTGGAATATTGAATCATGCGAATCATGTCTGAAATAAACAATAAATTCCGATCATTTACATTTTTGTGCGATGCCCTACAACACCTGCAGTCATTACTGCTCATCAATTGAGCTTGAAGAATGATTTATTTAAGGATTTTTATCAAAAAAATGTGAAATTTTGTGATTTTTTTTTTTTATGTTTGTTGCAGGTTGAATGTTAATGTTTTATCAATCTTAATAAACAAAGATTGAAGTGTAGAATCATGTCAAATTTTTCCAATATAGTAGGAGAGTTGATGCATGTTGTAATGATTAAAAAAAATGACGATTAAATCATAAAAAATGGCATTTATTGAGAATAAAAATTAAATCCAGTTTTTTCATAAACTTTCAAGTATTCCCGATTTTTCAGAATTTTTTCAGATTTTGAAAAGACTTTCAGATGTGTAAAAAACATAAGATTGGAAAAAACACAATTTTTTGACATAGAAACGCTGGAAATCAATATAAACAACTATGAATTTGCAGAAGCTTATTTTTTTTGGTGATGAATCTGTCAAATAATTGGAGCCCCGAAATTCAGTGGGGGCAGATTGACCCATCTTATCCGGCTAGACCCTTTTAACGCAATCAGAACCAGAGCGACCATGGAAAAAAACTTTTTAAACCCGAATGTTTCATTTCATCATGCCAAATCGAAGCCAATCAAGGAACACTTGCATGGAAACTTCATGTCACTTTACAAAATTATTGAAGTCCATAGCCATCTGTTGCATTATGATGATAAACTACTATCAGACACACTATCAGAAAAAGAGCCCTCGAAGACTTGCTGAAACAAATTATTTGAATTTATTTTGCCAAAGTAGAAGACGAAGAGTGAAAAAACGTAATGTTCACTCAGTCTAACAAAATTGGAAAATTTTGGAGATATCCATTGTGTTCTGAAGCCAAAAATTTGTATTCCATCCAAAATTGTGCTTCCGATGACTTTTTATAATCATATTTCACATTCATATTACACAGACAATCAATGATGAATAGTAGAAATGCTTAGCATACATGTGACTTTATTAAATTTTCAAAGTTTTCAGTTATCCGCTGCATTCCAATTATCCACATTTTGATTCTAGCCCAAAAATAAGCAGTAGAAAACTTTTGAAAACTACTTTTCGAATGTAATAGGTCAGAACTAAAGGAAAAAAGTGAAAAAACACAGCGCACTTCAAGCTCAACAGAAATGAGTAGCAATTTTGAAATGAGTAGCCGAAGACTTTTGGATCAAATTTTTCAATTCATATGCCATCGGAGCCAAAAAGTGGAAATGCATGGCACACATGCCGCTTCACAGAAATTTCAAAGTTTGTAGGTATCTGCTGCATCCCAATGATAATATTTTAAATACTATCAGGAAAAAAGCACCCGGCGATTTCCTGAAACATTTTTTTTTAATTTATTATGACACATCTAAAGAAGAAAAGTGAAAGATCATAGAGCACATTGAGTCTAACAAAATTCAGGAATTTCAGTTGTTACCATGGTCGTTCGCAGACAAAAATTTTGATCCCATCGAACAATGAGCAGCCGAATGGAACAAATTCCATGAGAACCAGAGCGAACATACAAGGAATCTTTTTGAATGAGAATGTTTCAATTTATGATGTCAAATTGGAGCCAAACATGCAAATAATTTAGCTAGCACACATGTCGATCCACAAAATTTTCAAAGTTTGCAGGATTCCGCTGAATTCCAATTATGTATATTCTGATACTATCCGGAAAAGAGCACCCAAAGATTTTCTGAAACGACTTTTGAAATTTATTCTGCCAGAACTAAGGAGAGAAAACAGAAAATCACAGCGCACTTCAAGCCTAATAAAATTCAAAAAATGTTTGACGTATCCATGCATTGGTTTTCCAAGACAGCAATTCCAATCCTGTTCAGAAAGAAGCAGCTGAAGACTTGTAACAAATTTATCAATTCATGCGGTACTTTTAGAATCCGAAATAGTTTGCACACATGCCGCTTCACAGAAATCTCAAATTTTGTAGGTACCCGCTGCATGTCGATGATACAAGTTGTGATAATATAAAAAAAATAGCACCTTAGACTTTCTAAAATATCTTTTTAAAATTCATTATGACACATCTAATGAAGAAAAGTAACCAACATGACGCATATTGGGTCTAACAAAATTGAGAATTTTGGATGTCTCCATGGCAATCCGTGGACAAAGATTTTGATCGCATCCAAAAATGAGCGCCGAAGACTTTTGTAATAAATTTTTAATAAATAATGCCACAATCACAGGTGGGGATAAGTGGAAAAACTCAACATACATGTCGCTTGATAAAGTTATCAAACTTTGTAGGTGGCCGCTGCATCTCAGCGATACAAATTTTGATACCATTAGAAAAAGAACACTCGGAGACTTTTTGAATACATTAAGCACAACTGTAGCGGATAGAGAATAACTTAGCATACTGGGCCAAACAAATGTATTAAATTCCGAATGTTTCCATTACATCACAATAGCAGACATTTTTATCCCATCTATTGATGAGAAACTAAAGACTTTTTGTTTCAAATCTTTCAACTCATGTTGCCGCAGTGACAGCGGAGAAGTACAAATGCACAGCACACATATTGTCCAATGAACTGATGACACTTTTGGTATTGACATATTGCATGCTGATAAGGAAAAAAATGGACAGAGGGGCACGACCAAACTGAATAAAGAGATATGTGACAGCTTATCAGATAATGATGACAAAATAATTCTAATTAACACACATTTATTTCGATTTTTTATTCGAATGCATTAGTATATATACAACATACAATAATTATGTGATTTCGACATAAAATATCTGATTCGAAGTTATAGCTTAACCTATATTTCTCGCGGCTGGGTAATGAAAACACTTAATGAATATTTTTCACAGACGTATAATTTTATCTTATAAATTCAATGCTTAACACTTATTCTTGCACTGAGCTTCAAAATAAATAAAAACTCGCACATCCCGCACTGTTTTTGAAAATCGAGTGTCTCGCGAACCCAGACACTGCCGGACCGACTCGAAAAATAAAACTTATAATTCTTTTCACACACTTTAAATAGATATCACACTTTACACACTGAATCACTGGTCTCGAACGAACACACGCGATGCTTCGAGAATACACAAATCAAATCGCAAAAATCCTCTCACGGGGAAAAAAACGTGGACAAGTACATTGGTGGTCCCTTGTTTCCCTATGATATTGAAAAAAATCCAAAACGCCGCTTAGAAGAATACAAAAAAAGTTACAAAATAAGTTAAGATCTGTTGAAATATACGTGGCCAAATACGGGAAGCTTTACTGCGTTTCAATAAATTTTCAAATACGGTTTGATGTTGATAGAAAAAATAATAAAGTTCGGAAATTCAATATATATGTCACCAACCACATTGCAAACGTAAAAAAATTAGATTGTAAAAAAATTCTGAACGAAGTACTTGGCGAATTCGTGATCATGATCTCTACACTACGCTAATTTTATGGAAAAATCCTCGCCAAGTACTTCGTTCAGAATTTTTTTACAATCTAATTTTTTTACGTTTGCAATTTGGTTGGTGACATAGTTGAATTTCCGAACTTTATTATTTTTTCTATCAACATCAAACCGTATTTGAAAATTTATTGAAACGCAGTAAAGCTTCCCGTATTTGGCCACGTATATTTCAACAGATCTTAACTTATTTTGTAACTTTTTTTGTATTCTTCTAAGCGGCGTTTTGGATTTTTTTAAATATCATAGGGAAACAAGGGACCACCAATGTACTTGTCCACGTTTTTTTCCCCGTGAGGGGATTTTTGCGATTATATCACTTCTTTTTTCTAAAATTTTGAAATATTATGGTTTATATAAACTCCTATGAAGACTGTATATAATTACAATCCGCACTTTTAGCTTGTAAATATAACACAATAACTGTTGATTTTATTTTACATTTTTATATTTTGTGGATGAATATGTTCACTGTGAGATTTGAATACTCAGGATCACGAAAAAAATGCTTACCAGCCTGTTCAAAAGTTTATTCTGAGATCGTTTTTTTTCACAATTTATCCAATGTCAAATGTACTTGTCCCGAGACTCTGCCGAGTCTCTTGATTTACTCGCTGATCTCGCACTTTATCATTACAGAACTTCACTCAGAATCTCCGTTGAATATTTTTATTAAATCCATTAATCGAAATTTTTTGGACGTCCTGCACTTGATTATGTCAAAACTCCGTTAATAACCGTTTCACTGTGTAGACGTCATACACTACGCTTACACGGCACTCTTATTCCGATTTGGTTATAATGGGGTGTATATATCAAGAGACTCGGTAGAGTCTCGGGACAAGTACATTGACTGCTCTTTCGTCTGCTGGCCCGAGGCTCGCCGAGACTATACTTTCTCTGAATAAAACGATTCGCGGTGGTGGGGGTAAATTTGGCATGTCATTTCGTTCAATTACGAAGCTCAGGAGTCATTTGATGCCTTGCAAATTGAACTGGAGAACAATTAGGAAATTCACTTTCGATTGAGCCCGAAATCAGCATGATTCGTGGCGTATTTGCTGAGAAAAAACTTTGCACAGGGTCAACATTATGCAAAAACTACTAACACATTCAAGTTTTTGACGTGTCTGTATATAACACCATCAAAGGCCTCATGTCCTCGGGGCTAACTTCACGGCGGTGTCGCAGACTCACACCTCGCCGCTATAACCAAGAAAAGTGTGATCGGCTATATGTTAATTGTTTTGACAGTGTAAAGTTCGGGATGTATGTACCGTGTGCTAGATATATTCGTGGTGAATTAGTTAATTTTGTCATTTTCTTTCGTGAAGTGTTTTTATTAAATGTCTATATTTATATATTGAACAACCATCTGTCAGTTTTTGATGGTGTAAACAAACAGTTTCGACATGTAACGAAGTGCCGGATAAATGAAAAAAAAAACGTTTATCGTCTAATGAAATGCATAAAATCTGTTTATTTTATTTAAATTGGTGGTGTGGTGTCATAATATTAAGAAAACCAGACGTACATAATAAACATCAAAAAAGTTATTCAAGTGCCATAAACATTTAAATGCGTTTTTATTACCCAGCTGCGATAAATCCAGGTTAACCTATAACTTGGAGTCAGAAATTTCATTTTGAGAACACGCAATTATTGTATATATGTATTGATTTATTGATGAATTCGAATAAAAAATCATAATATATGTGTGCTGATTAGATTTATTGTGTCTGTGAAAATGTGTTTGCTGTGCATTTATACTTCTTCGCTTCCACTGCGGCAACATAAGTTGGAAGATTTGTTACAAAAAGTTTTTAGTTGCTCGTTAATTGACAGGATAAAATTGTTTCTCATTTTGACCTAATGGATATACCCGAACTTTAAGAAATGTTTTGGGTTTAGTGTGTGCCAAGTTATTCACTTTCTGCTCTGATTGTGTATAATGATATCTAAAAGTTGTTGTGAAAAGTCTTCGGGTGCTTTTTTTCTAAGAGTATCAAAATTGGTATCGGTGAGATGCAGCAAGCATCTACAAAGTTTCACAACTTTATGAAGCGACCAGTACTTTGAGTCTTCCCACTTTCCATCTCTTATTGTAGAATTATTGATCGATGAATTCATAACAAAAAGTCTTTGGCTGTTTACTTTTCGATGCGCTCAAAATTTTGTCTGCGAATAGCCACGGAAACGACAGAAATTATTGAATTTCGTTGGACTCAATATGCACTATGTTCATTCACTTTCCTTTACTACATGTGTCATTAGGAATTTGAAAAAAATATTTCAGGGAGTCATCGCCGGGTACTTTTTTTTCAGTAGGATCAAATTTCTGTCATCGGTGTGCAGCGGATACCTATAAAGTTTAGAATTTCTGCGAAGCGACATGTGTACCAAGTATTTCCACTCTTTGGCTCCAACTGTGACATATGAATTGGGAAACTTGTTATAAAAGTCTTCAGCGGCTTGTTCTTGAACAGCTAGGATCGAAATTGCTGTCTTTGAAACCCCATCGTCGATGCCTGAAAAAGTTTTGAATTCTGTTGGACTTGAAGTACGCTGTGTTTTTTTGCTTTCCTTCTTCAGTACTGGCATGAAGAATTGGAAAAGTGGTTTCAAATTGTTTTTCGCTGTTTTTATTCTATTAGTATCAAAAACTAGATAAGTAGAATGCAGCGGACACTTGCAAACTTTGGAAATTTTTTGCAGCGACATGTGTGCTAAGTATTTCCGCTGTTCAGATTTGATTGTGGTAATGAGAGTTTGAAGAATTTTTATAAAAAGTCATCTGAGGCACATTTTTGGATAGGATGGAAATATCTGGCTTGAAAACGGAATGGATAGATAGAAAATTTTCCAATTTCGTTGGACTGAAGTGCGTTATGTCAAGAATACCTACAACTTTTGAAAACTTTGTGAAGTACTTTATGAATCATGGATGTTCTGTCGCCAAAATGCAATAAATACATCTCAATTTTCTGAAAATTCTGTCATCAGATCGCAACGAATACATACAACTTTTGAAAATTTCTTGAAGCAACATATGAACCATAGATTTTTACTTTTTCATTCTAGCTTTGGCATAATGGATTGAAAAATTTATTATAAAAAGTCTCCCGCTGCTCATTTTTGGATAAAATCAGAATTTTTGTCTTGAAAATCTTAAGAAATATACATAAAAAACTTTGAAATTTTGTGGGGTCTAAAGTGCACTATGCTTTACTCTTTTTTACTTTACTTTTCTCATAATATATTTGAAAACGTAGTTTCAGATAGTCTTTGGATGCTCTGTTTCTGATGGTATCAAAATTTAATTCATTGGAATACAGCGGATACCTACAAACTTTGACATTTCAGTGAAGCGGCTTGTGTGCCAAGTATCAAGAGACTCGGTAGAGTCTCGGGACAAGTACATTGACAGCCCTGTCGTCTGCTGGCCCGAGGCTCGCCGAGACTATACTTTCTCGAAACAAAACTTTTCGCGGTGGTGGGGGTAAAATTGGCATGTCATTTTATTGAATTACGAAGCACAGAAGCAATTGAGGAACTCAAAAATTGAACTTTTAGCTAATTAAGAAATTCTCTTTCGATTGCGCCCAAAATCAGCATGATCGGTCGCGTAATTGCTGAGAAAAAACTTTGCACGGGCTCAAGATTATGCAAAAGTTACCAACACATTCAAGAATTTGACGTGTCTGTATACAACACCATGATAGGCCTCATCGCACGCCTCAAGACACATTTTCATCAAAGTCAGTCTCCAGTGACAGCTGGAGAGAGAGAGAGAGAGAGAGAGAGAGAGAGAGAGAGAGAGAGAGAGAGCAATGACTACTACGTTCACACGGAACTCTTATTCCGGATTAATTAATCGGGTTTATTATGCCCGATATATATGTATATACACCCCATTATAACCAAATCGGAATAAGAGTGCCGTGTAAGCGTAGTGTATGACATCTACAACGGTTATTAACGGAGTTTTGACATAATCAAGTGCAGGACGTCCGAAAAATTTCGATTAATGGATTTAATAAAAATATTCAACGGAGATTCTGAGTGAAGTTCTGTAATGATAAAGTGCGAGATTAGCGAGTAAATTGGATAAATTGGGAAAAATAATGATCTCAGTATAAACTTTTGAACAGACTGGTAAGCATTTTTTTTTGTGATCCTGTGTATTCAAATCTCGCAGTGAACATATTCATCTACAAAATATAAAAATGCAAAATAAAATCAACAGTTATGGGTTATATTCACAAGCTAAAAGTGCGGATTGTAATTATATACAGTCTCCATAGGAGTTTATATGAACCAAAATATTTAAGAATTTTAGAAAAAAGAAGTGATATAATCGCAAAAATCCCCTCACGGGGAAAAAAACGTGGACAAGTACATTGGTGGTCCCTTGTTTCCCTATGATATTAAAAAAAATCCAAAACGCCGCTTAGAAGAATTCAAAAAAAGTTACAAAATAAGTTGAGATCTGTTGAAATATACGTGGCCAAATACGGGAAGCTTTACTGCGTTTCAATAAATTTCCAAAGACGGTTTGATGTTTATAGAAAAAATAATCAAGTTTGGAAATTCAACTATGTCACCAACCAAATTGCAAACGTAAAAAAATAAGATCGTAAAAAAATTCTGAACGAAGTACTTGGCGAGGATTTTTCCATGAAATAAGCGTAGTGTATAGATCATGATCAAGAATTCGCCAAGTACTTCGTTCACAATTTTTTTACGATCTTATTTTTTTACGTTTGCAATTTGGTTGGTGACATAGTTGAATTTCCAAACTTGATTATTTTTTCTATAAACATCAAACCGTCTTTGGAAATTTATTGAAACGCAGTAAAGCTTCCCGTATTTGGCCACGTATATTTCAACAGATCTCAACTTATTTTGTAACTTTTTTTGAATTCTTCTAAGCGGCGTTTTGGATTTTTTTAATATCATAGGGAAACAAGGGACCACCAATGTACTTGTCCACGTTTTTTTCCCCGTGAGGGGATTTTTGCGATTTTTTTACTTTTTAGCTTCAACTATGGCATATGAATTAAAAAATTTGTTACAAATGTCATCGGTTACTCATTTTCGTTGAGCTTGGAGTGCGCTGTATTTTTTCGCTCCCCCTCTGTAGTTCTGGCATATTAAATTCGAGAAGTAGTTTTGAAAAGTTTTCCGCTGATTTTTTTCTGTAAGTATTAAAATGTAGATAATTGGAATGCCGCGGATACATGCAAACTCAAACATTTTTGTAAAGTGACATGTCTGCTATTTGTAAGTATTTCCACTTTTCATCATTGATTGTAGTACTATGGATTTCAAATATGATTACAAAAAATCATCGGATGCTCATTTTGTAATGGAATACAAATTTCTGGCTTCAGAACACGATGAATACATTGAGATGTTTCCAATTTTGTTAGATCCAGTGAACATTACGTTTTTCTACCCTTCGACTTCTATATTGACAAAATGAATAGAAAAATCTGTTTCAGCAATCATCGCTCTTTTTCCGGAAGTATCAAAATATGTATCATCGGAATGCAGCAGATTTTTGGCTTCGATTCGGCATAATAAATTGAAACATGTTTTATGTTTAATAAGTTCCTTTCATGGTCGCTATGCTTCTGGTTGCATTGAGATTTGTGCGAGACTAATGCAACTGATACAACTGTCCTCATTTGATAGTTTTAATAACTTAATTTAATTTCTAAGGTAGGATTCTGGTTTAAGTTTGTCCGCATTGCCTAATATGTTGTTTTGGAGTACCCATAAAATACTGCTATAACTCTTTGAAATTCAACGAGGATATGATAAAAACTGACACCTCTTATTCTCATGGTATTCCTTCAAAGGTAATGAAGAATATCAAGACTTTACCTCGTTGTTGACAAGATGTGAAATTATTATTTTTTTTAACCCTTTGAAGCATAGTGACATACTGGTATGTCACCTACTTTAACTCTGTTTTCCTTCAATTCAATGGTTACCAGTATGTCACTATGCTTCGAAGGGTTAATAATTTCGTGAAAGAAAGAGTTTTTATCCTGAAATTGGATGTTAGATGCTAGAAGCCGAAATTAATATCTCGCCATAAAATCAAGATTCTCCCATGCTTTTCCATCTCGAAGGGGCAACAGAAACTACAGTTGCAGAAAAAAAATTCCAATCTTTCTGGAGACAAGCCAAAGTAACGTAATTTCAGCTACAATTCCGTGAAAAAACGAGTTTTTATCCTGAAATTATATGTTACAAGCCGAAATTCATATCTCGCCTAAAAATCAAGAATCTCCCATGCTTTTCTGTATCAAAGGGGCAAAAAAAACTAAAGTTGCATGGATGAATCCCAATCGCCTTGTAGACAAGCTAAGGTAACGTTTTTTCAATAACAATATCATGAAAAAACGAGTTTTTATCCTGAAATTGGATGTTACAAGCTGAAATTCATATCTCGGCTGAAAATCGAGATTCTCCCATGCTTTCCCGTCTCGAAGAGGCCAAATAACCTAAAGTTGCTGAAAATATCTCCTCCATGCCCGGGTGAAAAAACAAGGCAATATTTTTTCACTTCCAATTTAGTGGACAAACGGATTGTTATCCTGAAGTTGAATTTTACTAGCCGAAATTCATATCTATCACCTAAAAATCGAGAATCTTCCATGCTTTTTCATCTCAAAAGGGCGAAAGAAACTAAAGTTGCAGGAAAAAAATCACAATCACCCTAGAGACGAGCCAAGGTAACGTTTTTTCATCTACACTTTCGTGAAAAAACGAGTTTTTATCGTGGAATTTGATGTTACAAGCCGAAATACATATCTCGCCTGAAAATCAAGACTCTCCCTTGCCTTTCCGTCTTGAAGAGGCAAAAAAAACTAAAGTTGCAGAAAAAAATCCCTATCGCCCTGGAGACAAGCCAAGGTCAAGTTTTTTTCATTTATCATTTTCATTTTTCAATGTAGCATGTTGCGCCCAAAATCAGTATGATCGGTCGCGTAATTGCTGAGAAAAAACTTTGCACGGGCTCAAGATTATGCAAAAGTGACTAACACATTCAAGAATTAACGTGTCTGTATATAACACCATCAGAGGCATTTTGATGCCTCTCGAGTTTCTGATTGGTTGGTTCTGACGCACCCGTACTCAGTGAATTCAGACGTATCAGTAAAACGTCGCAGCCTACACGGCAGCATGAAAAAATTCGAAAAACGATAGACGGGTGTCAGTATCATAATAAAATAAAACTAGCCGCGATTTGATAAAAAGTACAGTTAATGAGTGATAAAAAATAATACAAAAAGTGAACGTTCTTCAGAAATCACAGTTATGTTGTTGCAGTGAACTTTTACACCGCGTTATTATCCGTATCCCGATTAACCTTTTACATTGAGAGAAATGAATCGTTATCAACAAATTTTTTGTTGGTCATATCTATTTATTTTATTAAAATTGGTGGTGTGGTGTCATAATATTGAGAAAACCTTACGTACATAATAAACATCAAAAAAGTTATTCAAGTGCCATCAATGTTTAAAAGCGTTTTTATTACCCAGCTGCGATAAATCTAGGTTAACCTATAAACTTGGAGTCAGAAATTTCATTTCGGGAACCCGCAATTATTGTATATATGTATTGATTTATTGATATATTCGAATAAAAAATCATAATAATAAATGTGTGCTGATTATATAATTATTGTTTCATCATTATGTATTGAGCTGTCATATTTTTTAACTCCCGACTGCCCGCAGGGCAAAAAAAGACGGGAGTTATCTTTACTCAATTTGGTTGTGCTCTTTGGTCCATTTATTTCCGCATCGACACGCAGTGTACGATGTCAAGTTTCACCAGTGTGCTGGAAAATGTGTTTGCTGTGCAATTATACTTCTTCGCTTCCACTGCGGCAACATAAGTTGAAAGTTTTGTTACAAAAAGACTTTATAAGTTGCTCGTTAATTGACAGGATTAAAATGTTTCTCATTGTGACCTAACGGATACACCCGAATTTTAAGAAATGTTTTGGGATCAGTGTATGCTAAGTTATTCAGTTTTCGCTCCGGTTGTGTATAACGAATTCAAAAAGTTGTTTTGAAAAGTCTTCGGGTGCATTTTTTCTGATAGTATCAGAATTGGTATCGGTGAGATGGAGCGAGCACCCACAAAGTTTCACAACTTTATAAAGCGATGTGTACGTTGAGTCTTTCCACTTTTCATTTCTTATTGTAGCATTATTGGTTGATAAATTCATATCAAAAAGTCTATGGCTGCTTACTTTTTGATGCGCTCAAAATTTTATCTGTGAATAGCCTCGGAAACAACAGAAATTACTGAATTTCTTTCGACCCAATGTGCACAATATTTATTCACTTTTCTTTTCTACATGTGTCATAATGGATTTGAAAAGAAGATTTCAGGAAGTCATCGGATACTTTTTTTCAGTAGGATCAAAATTTGTATCATTGGTATGCAGCGGATACCTATAAACTTTGGAATTTCTGTCAAGCGACATAATTACCAAGTATTTTTACTCTCCGGGTCCAACTGTGACACATGAATTGAAAATCTTGTCGAAAAAGTCTCCAGCGGCTTGTTCTTGAAGAGCTAGCATCTAAATTGCTGTCTTTGTAACCCCATCAATGCCTGAAAAAGTTTTGAATTCTGTTGGACTTGAAGTACGCTGTGGTTTTTGCTTTTCCTCTTTAGTACTGGCATGAAGAATTGAAAAAAGTTGTTTCAAATGGTTTTCTGCTGTCTTAATTCTATTAGCATCAGAAACTAGATAATTGGAATGCAGCGGACACCAACAAACTTCGGAAATTTTTTGCGACAAAGAATTGTCATAGATTTTAACTTTTTCTTCCTAATTTCAGCATTATGGATTGAGAAATTTATTATAAAAAGTCTTCCACTGCTCATTTTTGGATAAAATCAGAATTTTTGTCTGAGAAATCTTAAGAAAAATACATAAGAAACTTTGAAATTTTGTTGGTTCTAAAGTGCACTATGCTTTACTCTTTTTTGCTTTACTTTTCTCATAATATATTTAAAAAGGCTAATTCAGAAAGTTTTTGGATGCTCTGTTTCTGATGGTATCAAAATGAGATTCATTGGAATACAGCGGATACCTACAAACTTGGACATTTCTGTGAAGCGGCTTGTATGCCAAGTATTTCCACTTTTTGACTCCGCTATGTCATATGAATTGAAAAATTTGTTACAAAAGTCTTCGGCTACTCATTTCTTTTGAGCTTGAAGTGCGCTGTGTTTCTTCCCTTTCTTTCTTTAGTTCTGACCTATTACATTCGAAAAGCAGTTTCCAAAAGTTTTCTACTGCTTATTTTTGGGCTAGAATCAAAATGTAGATAATTGGAATGCAGCGGATAACTGAAAACTTTGAAAATTTAATAAAGTCACATGTATGTTAAGCATTTCTACTATTCATCATTGATTGTCTGTGTATTATGAATGTGAAATATGATCATAAAAAGTCATCGGAAGCACAATTTTGGATGGAATACAAATTTTTGGCTTCAGAACACAATGGATATCTCCAAAATTTTCCAATTTTGTTAGACTGAGTGAACATTACGTTTTTTCACTCTTCGTCTTCTACTTCGGCAAAATAAATTCGAAAAATTTGTTTCAGCAAGTCTTCGAGGGCTCTTTTTCTGATAGTGTGTCTGATAGTAGTTTATCATCATAATGCAACAGATTGCTATGGACTTCAAAAATTTTGTAAAGTGACATGAAGTTTCCATGCAAGTGTTCCTTGATTAGCTTCGATTTGGCATGATAAAATGAAACATTCAAGTTTGAAAAGTTTTTTTCCATGGTCGCTCTGGTTCTGATTGCGTTAAAAGGGTCTAGCCGGATAAGATGGGTCAATCTGCCCCCACTGAATTTCGGGGCTCCAATTATTTGACAGATTCATCACCAAAAAAAGGAAGCTTCTAAAAATTTATAGTTGTCTATATTCATTTCCAGCGTTCCTATCTCAAAAAATAGTGTTTTTTCCAACCACGTTTTCCTTGCCTTTCCGAGCGCTTCGGCGGCACTTTCAACTCTTAGGAGCGAAAAGTGCTGCTCCTAAGAGTTAAAAGTACTGCTCGTGAGCAGCACTTTTCGCTCCTAGGACTTAAGGTGCCGCTCGCGAGCAGCACTTTTAAGTCCTAAGAGTCAAAAGTGCCGCCGAAGCGCTCGGAAAGGCGAGGAAAACGTGGTTGCGTTTTATGAAAACTCTTATATCACTGGTGAACGTGATCAAAAAGCCCTTGTTGCGTCTTTTGAACAAAAAAAAAAGATACCAGTGGGCCCTGAAACATAAAACATGGACGATTGATAAAAGGAAATATATAACTTATCCCCCTATTGGTTCGGCGATTTTCCGAATTTTGATTTTCTGAACATTCCGAAAAAATTCTGAAAAAATTTTCATCGATCAACAACTCAAAAATAAAAAGATTTCCTATCTTGATACTTTGGCCCAAACCCCATGGTTTTCGAATTAAGCCATTTTAGATGTTGGAGTTCTGACTGAAAATGACGAAAAAAAAAATCGAAGGAAAATTCTGATAAAATTCCAGTCGGTTCAGAACAATCTTCTGCAACTTTTTTCCCATTTACCAATTTCATCTAAGTCTCGAAATTTTCGAGTTCAGCCGTATCTTCTGAAAATAGTCTTTTTCAGGAAAAAATACGATAACTCTGCGAAAAAAAATCGTATCAAACTTTTTCAAAAACGGAATTGCAGCTATTGCTCCTCCCTGTGAAGTTGTCTCAAAGAAATTCGACAGAAAAAATTTCCACGAGACATGCGTCCAGTTTTCAACGAACAGAAAAACTCCGGAAAAGAGTCATTTTCAAAATAGCGTACCAAAACCAAAAGGATCGTAGAAAACTTTGAAAAAAAGAGATTTAAAGGTAAATTTGTCCTCTTCAAAATGCCGCTTGTTAAATTCAAATATCTTGATTTTCCACAAAGTTATTGAGTTTTTAGTGCGGCTGTAATTGTTGTCTGGTGATTCCATACTTTTGGTCGGCAGTGTATATGGAATTTTCGAATATGGTTGGATGCAGATACAAAACATAATAAAGTTCGGAACTACATTTGTGTCATCAACCAAATTGTAAACGTAAAAAAATTACAGTCGAAAAAAATTCTGACCGAAGTTATTGGCGAGTTCGTGATCATGATTGATACATTATGCTAATTCAATCGAACAACACTCGCCAAATACTTCGGTCAGAATTTTTCACGAATGTAATTTTTTTACGTTGAAAATACTTAAAAAAAAGACGTGATATCAAATGGCAAAAATCCCCTCACGGGGAAAAAACCCGGACAAGTACATTGATGGTCCCTTGTTTTCCGATATTATCACAAAAATTGTACAAAAATCCAAAAATTCATTTTCTTTATTTATTTCTTTGCATCTATTTGTACGGAAAAAATTAATTCAAACATTAGAAAGAAACGACATAGAACTGGTGTCTTACAATAATTAATAGTCGAAAAAATAACTAAAAAAAGGTAGCCATTTGAGTTACGTGCAGCTGTAAAAATTATGATATCAATACGAGGACAAGTATTTATTGGTTATTGAGAAGATATCAACATTGACGTATACTAAAAATACTTAACAAAATTATCAACTTTTGATATCTGAAAATTGTGTTTAAATAAGTGCTAACGATACGTGTTTGGCCCATTACTTTTTATTATAATTGCTATTCAAATGGAAATCAAATTAAAGGTGGAACAATGTGTTACGTTCCGGCGGCAGAAACTTATAAGAAAATCAATTCTTCTCCGAATTTCAGGACGAAAACCCTGGTATCAAACACGACATTCGACGTCGATTCAATCGGAATTAATTGTGTTTAAATGCGTCTTAAGAGTACTTGTTCAGCTCATCACTTTTTATTCAAATTCCTCATTCAAAGAAAAATCGAATGAAAAATTGAGGCTTGGTATTCTTCAGCAGCAGGGTTTCATGAGGAAATCATTGTTCTCCGAATTGCAGGATACCTTTGTATCATAAACAACATTTTTAATGTCGATTTAAACGGGATGTCATCGTTTTCGTAGTTTTGACAAAATTACACGTATATAAGGCTTAGGCGGTTGTAAATTTCCTTGAGATGTGACTCCGTAAAACATCGCAGCAATAGCTTAGGTCACACCGGAGCACGCGTCCCAGAATTACCTCAGACTGGAGTGAAATATATCCGTAGATAGACGTGTACTCTTATACGTTTCACACGTTTACACGTGGTTGAATTTCACTTTAGTCTGAAATTTATAAGCATCGAGTTCTCCAGTGTAAACTAAAGCAATAAAAAGTTTTATATTATCGAGAAGTTGTACTGTGAGCATTAAAGCTTATCACATTAGTAAAAGCTACTATTTATTGGTCAGAGATCCAAATTAACACTGGTAAATGGTTGGAAGATCAATGCAAGCCATGGCAAAATCGTTCAATATCAATCAAAAGTTTTCGTATCACGGAAACTTCATACAAAACAATATTGATTCGTTCATTTTATTATTGAGTCCTTGATAGCTAGGCATGAAGATATTGATTATAAAAGTGCAATTCAAGCTTTTACCAACAATTATCAAGTTCGAGGAAAAAATTTAAGGTTAGAAATTATTGTTACCGTAATAGAAACTGGAGATGATTTTGAATGGTTGATAACTTTCACCTTGCAAACTTTGTATATTTATGGAATTAAAACACAATCCCATGTCTGTTATAGAGAAGTTAATTTCATTTCTCGGCAATTGTACACTATGCTCTGTAGAAATTTCCAATCATTCAAGGTCGTCCCTGGTTTCTATACGGTAACGGTAGTTTTCACTTTTTAATTTGCTCCGTGTACATACTTGTGATCCCTTTCTGAGAAACCCCTGATTTTTCTTTGAATGAGGAATTTGAATAAAAAGTGATGGGCCGGACAAGTATTCTTAAGACGCATTTAAACACAATTAATTCCGATTGAATCGACGTCGAATGTCGTGTTTGATACCAGGGTTTTCATCCTGAAATTCGGAGAAGAATTGATTTTCTTATAAGTTTCTGCCGCCGAAACGTAACACATTGTTCCACCTTTAATTTGATTTCCATTTGAATAGCAATTATAATAAAAAGTAATGGGCCAGACACGTATCGTTAGCACTTATTTAAACACAATTTTCAGATATTAAAAGTTGATAATTTTGTTAAGTATTTTTAGTATACGTCAATGTTGATATCTTCTCAATAACCAATAAATACTTGTCCTCGTATTGATATCATAATTTTTACAGCTGCACGTAACTCAAATGGCTACCTTTTTTTAGTTATTTTCTCAACTATTAATTATTGTAAGACACCAATTCTATGTCGTTTCTTTCTAATGTTTGAATTAATTTTTTCCGTACAAATAGATGCAAAGAAATAAATAAAGAAAGTGATGTTTTGTACAATTTTTGTGATATCATCGGAAAACGAGGGACCATCAATGTACTTGTCCGGGTTTTTTCCCCGTGAGGGGATTCTTGCCATTTTTAATTCTTTCACGACACAAAACCTTTTCAAATTGAAATATAAAACTTTTATCCCCCATAATATTTCAATCAAATCCCAAATTCGAAATTAACATCGTCGGATTAAAAAATTTGAAAAAAATTGGAAAAAATTCCAACACGTTCGAAATAAAAAAATAAAACTTCTTATACTTGAACTTCTAGTCAAAAACCCATAGTTTTCGAATTACGGAAATTGACATACCTGGAGTTCGACTAGAATTGATAAAAAAAAAATTTCTGAAAAAAGTCTAGTGACTAGAACAATCTTGGAGGCAACTTCTCACTCCTCTGAGATTTTTTTCCACATGTGATAGTTTTCGTGTTACGCAGGAATTGCTGAATTTTTTTTTTTTTTGATAACTTTTATTTGATAACATGATAACTTTTTTTTGAGAGAAGAAAAAAACGGAATTGAAACTTAATCTTCGCCTTTTTATGATCCGGTCAAAGAAATTCGAAAAATAAAATTCTACTGAAAACGCGGTCGCTCTGTAAAAGGAAAAAAAAAACGAAAAATGGTCGTTTTCAAAATGACGACCTAGTCGTAAAAAAAATCGCAAAAATTTTTCAAAAAAAGCAAATTGAAATAGGATTCTTCTTTTTTCAAATTCCGTTCATTAAATTCATTCATCCACATTATCGACGGAATAACACGAAAAAGAGTGTGGGAACTTTTTCGGACTTTTGTCCGCAAACTTTCCGACGGTAGTGTACATTTTGATACTCACAGAAAAAAAGCAGAGGGAGACTTTTCAAAACTACTTTTTGAATTCAATATGCCAGAACTAAAAAGGGAGAGCGAAAAATACAGCGCACTTCAAGCTCAACGGAAAAAAGTAGCCGAAGACTTTTGTAACAAATTTTTCAATTCATATGACATAGCGGAGTCAAAAAGTGGAAATACTTGGCATACAAGCCGCTTCACAGAAATGTCCAAGTTTGTAGGTATCCGCTGTATTCCAATGAATCTCATTTTGATACCATCAGAAACAGAGCATCCAAAAACTTTCTGAATTAGCCTTTTTAAATATATTATGAGAAAAGTAAAGCAAAAAAGAGTAAAGCATAGTGCACTTTAGAACCAACAAAATTTCAAAGTTTCTTATGTATTTTTCTTAAGATTTCTGAGACAAAAATTCTGATTTTATCCAAAAATGAGCAGTGGAAGACTTTTTATAATAAATTTCTCAATCCATAATGCTGAAATTAGGAAGAAAAAGTTAAAATCTATGACAATTCTTTGTCGCAAAAAATTTCCGAAGTTTGTTGGTGTCCGCTGCATTCCAATTATCTAGTTTCTGATGCTAATAGAATTAAGACAGCAGAAAACCATTTGAAACAACTTTTTTCAATTCTTCATGCCAGTACTAAAGAGGAAAAGCAAAAACCACAGCGTACTTCAAGTCCAACAGAATTCAAAACTTTTTCAGGCATTGATGGGGTTACAAAGACAGCAATTTAGATGCTAGCTCTTCAAGAACAAGCCGCTGGAGACTTTTTCGACAAGATTTTCAATTCATGTGTCACAGTTGGACCCGGAGAGTAAAAATACTTGGTAATTATGTCGCTTGACAGAAATTCCAAAGTTTATAGGTATCCGCTGCATACCAATGATACAAATTTTGATCCTACTGAAAAAAAGTATCCGATGACTTCCTGAAATCTTCTTTTCAAATCCATTATGACACATGTAGAAAAGAAAAGTGAATAAATATTGTGCACATTGGGTCGAAAGAAATTCAGTAATTTCTGTTGTTTCCGAGGCTATTCACAGATAAAATTTTGAGCGCATCAAAAAGTAAGCAGCCATAGACTTTTTGATATGAATTTATCAACCAATAATGCTACAATAAGAAATGAAAAGTGGAAAGACTCAACGTACACATCGCTTTATAAAGTTGTGAAACTTTGTGGGTGCTCGCTCCATCTCACCGATACCAATTCTGATACTATCAGAAAAAATGCACCCGAAGACTTTTCAAAACAACTTTTTGAATTCGTTATACACAACCGGAGCGAAAACTGAATAACTTAGCATACACTGATCCCAAAACATTTCTTAAAATTCGGGTGTATCCGTTAGGTCACAATGAGAAACATTTTAATCCTGTCAATTAGCGAGCGAATAAAGACTTTTTGTAACAAATCTTTCAACTTATGTTGCCGCAGTGGAAGCGAAGAAGTATAAATGCACAGCAAACACATTTTCCAACAAACTGGTGAAACTTGGCATTCGTACACTGCGTATCGATGCGGAAATAAATGGACTGAAGGGCACGACCAAATTGAGTAAAGAAAAATATGACACAATAAATCTAATCAGCACACATATATTATGATTTTTTATTCGAATTCATCAATAAATCAATACATATATACAATAATTGCGTGTTCCCGGAATGAAATTTCTGACTCCAAGTTATAGGTTAACCTATATATTTATGGCAGCTGGGTAATAAAAACACTTTTCAATATTTATGGCACTTGAATAACTTTTCTGACGTTTATTATGTAAGTCTGGTTTTCTTAATATAATGACACCACACCACCAATTTTAATAAAATAAATAGATATTATGCACTTCATTAGACGATAAACGTTGTTTTTTTCATTTATCCGGCACTTCGTTATATGTCGAAACTGTTTGTTTACACCATCAAAAACTAACAGGTGGTTGTTCAATATATAAATATAGATATTTAATAAAAACAATTCATGAAAGAAAGTGACAAAATTAACTAATTCACCACGAACATATCTAGCACACGGTACATACATCCCGAACTTTGCACTGTCAAAACAATTAACTTATAGCCGATCACACTTTTCTTGGTTATAGTGGCGAGGTGTGAGTCTGCGACACCGCCGTGAAGTTAGCCCCGAGGACATGAGGCCTTTGATGGTGTTATATGCAGACACGTCAAAAACTTGAATGTGTTAGTAGTTTTTGCATAATGTTGACCCTGTGCAAAGTTTTTTCTCAGCAAATACGCCACGAATCATGCTGATTTCGGGCTCAATCGAAAGGGAATTTCCTAATTGATCTCCAGTTCAATTTGCAAAGCATCAAATAACTCCTGAGCTTCGTAATTGAACGAAATGACATGCCAAATTTACCCCCACCACCGCGAATCGTTTTATTCAGAGAAAGTATAGTCTCGGCGAGCCTCGGGCCAGCAGACGACAGAGCTGTCAATTTACTTGTCCCGAGACTCTACCGAGTCTCTTGATAACTGTAATTTTACAATTATCGTGAAATTGAAACCGCGCCGGGAACACACGCACAACAACCCGGGCGCAGCCATATTGTCTAGCTGTCACCGCCGATCCCTTCGATCAGCGCGATGAAAGTACGTCACGCAAGCTAGTTGTAGCTCCAACATAATGGACCAAGGAGTTTTCTCAACGCTTATTGGTTGGAACAAGAATTCTCTCACCAAGGATTGGTGATCATGGAGGACACGGAGCCTTTGTCTGTAGCGGTCAGTACGCGTATACAGATACGTCAAAATCCTGAATGTGTTAGTAACTTTTGCATAATCTCAAGCCCGTGCAAAGTTTTTTCTCAGCAATTACGGCACGAATCCAGTTAATTTTGTGCTCATTCGACAGATAATTTCTTAATTAATCTCCAGTTCAATTTTTACGACCTCAAACGACTCATGAGCTTCGAAAATAAACAAAATGACATTTCGATTTTATCCCCACCGGTGCGAAAAGTTTTGTTTCGAGAAAGTATAGTCTCGGCGAGCCTCGGGCCAGCAGACGACAGCCTGTCAATGTACTTGTCCCGAAACTCTACCGAGTCTCTTGATCAATACCTACAATCGTGCAAAAAAGAAAAGATCCAACTTCAAAAATGGCGACAAAATTTTTTGAAAAAACGTCTTCTTTTGATGTTTTTTTCAATTTTTTCCGTTAATTATTAACCGATCGGGTCGTTTGAGGGCTCTATCTTTTCGCATTTTTATTCTCTACGCTTCGTCCTTCAGTTGCTTTTCCATAGCTGCATCAGTTTTTGTTTTATAAGCAAAAAACTAAAAAAAGTGCGTTTTTTCTCACTGATTTGTTAATAACAAATGAGATACTCGGAATCTCGTGTCCAAAACTATGCAGTTAAAGGTCATAACATGACCTTTCCGCGTGTGATGGCACTCGTGGTTACCCGTTAGTATTTTTATCAAAATCTGATCATTTTGTAGCTTCGTTTTCTGGCCTAAATTTGCAGTTAGTCGATAATACAGATAACGAAAGTACATGTTACTCCGAAGTATGCATAATTGTATTCATTGGACCATTACGACGCACGCTTGAACGTACGACACTCTTTTAAACGTACGACGCACGCATAAACGTACAAAAAACGGGTGCGAATAGCTACAGCGATAAATTATCGGTCAATTTGGAAAAAATCAGCTGACACTACACGAAATGATTTTTTCATATTTTTCTAATGACCAGGAATCCGACAAACCTTTTATCTATCAAATTCGTAACCGACAAACGATTGCGCATCAATTGGGTTTTTGAAAATTAAATATATCTCAAAATTGAAAAAAATCGGCTAACTTCACACAGATTTTTGTTTTTGATTTTCCCAAGTAACTAATTTCCGACAATCGTCGATTTTGATCCGACAATCACCGACAAGAGCCCGACAAACGACTTACGTTAAAAAAAAGTCGAAAATCCAAAATCAGTCGGCCAAATTCACAGAGGTGTTAGCGGCAAATCTGTGAAATTTTTTTTTCTGGGCGATGTGAAACAATATCTATCGGAGTTTTTTTTTACGTGTTATTCAAACACGTAAAAAAATTCTGACGTTGCTCTTTCACCATCAATTTATTTTATACAAAAGTACTATCATCACAGTATCGACGAATGAATCGATCATGAAACGTTTATACTGCCTCGAAGCAAAATTTCCTGTAGCAAAACTTGTCTTTTCTCGTATCGATTTTATTTTTTATTTTCGAATCCTTGCTTCTTTAATGAATCATTTCAACAAGATTTGTGCAATTCATAACCTTTGCGAAAAGTTAAATCAGCGAAAACGCAAGATTATTTTGTTTATTCTCGTCCGGAATAGTAGAATCACAAATAATCGTGACAATCTGAAAAATATAGAGTTTTAAATGAATGTATATACTCAGAGTTGAAACAATTCAGAGAGGAAATGTGCTGAAAAATTTCAATTCCGAAAACTCGATTTATTAGATGACTGATCCATACTCTTGAAAATCGCTAAGCAGCAGTTTACAAAATATAATTGATTTCGTGAACATCAGAGACGGTTGTAGTAATAGTTGGTGAATGAAAAGAGCAAGATGTTTGACGAATTATATTTCGGAAGGAGTCACCCTTGAATAATAAATGATATAAAGAGAAACCAATAGGAATGGCTTTGTATTGAATGAAAATTTGGCAACAGGAGTAATTAAAAAACAAACAAGCAAGAATCATTGCAATTCGTTTCTTGTTATGGAATTTGATTTATTCTTATATATGCAACATTCTTCCAAACATTACGAAATCCTTCGGCCTCATAAACTACCGATCATATGTTTTCATTTAAATGTTGTACCTGAATTGAACCCGAATTTGTTTTCGAATTTTCGAACCTATCCATGTGATAATAACTGCAGTACGAGTGTTCAAACTACATTTGAACATAAGTTTGGTCACTGGCCCATATCGTGGATTCATTGCCCACTTTTGGCTTTGAAAGTCAAGGCATGGGTCCTATCAAGAGATGATCCGGATAATCTTTCTATCTCTATAACTATCGTTTTTCGCCCGGCGTTGGATTTCTCCTAATCGAGAATGTTTTGCGTGATTGTCGAGATCAATGTTGTTTTTACTTTTCTTTTTTATTCTAATCTATCTGTTTAAGCAGTTTCATTCGCTCTGCTGTAGAAAAATGTTTTCCGTCAACATTTAATGTGAATATTTTTGCGAACGACGACTCTTTTGATGATTCTGAGTTTCAGTTAAACGCTAAAAGAAACCTGAGATGACATGCACATGGTTTTTTCGTTTAATTTTTTGTGAAAAAAATTTTACCGATCATTCTTTTTTTCCGAGTATCAATTTTTTCTCGATTGAACGTTAATCCTATAGTCACTCTGTTCGGACAATATTTCTATATCGCAAAATTTGCGGAAGACTGTTTGACGAAACGAAGCACGAAGCTGCTTTTCAAGTTGACGCTTCGAATTACGTAGTTTTCAGAGGTGCTTTGATTATTTATTGAACGGTTTTCACGCATTCTTTACATACTGAAGTGTCATTGAGTTACGTGCTTATTAGTGTTCAAATATTAAAATTACTCGACAATCTAGAATTTCCTGAAACGTGTAGAAAATAAAAAATGTATTTTCGAATCCTCTGGTTCCGCGACAGCAAGCAACTCTTTGGTTGTTAGCTGATAGGATATCTATGAAGTAATATCGGTACACAAAAAAAGCGCAACGCCTCACAAAGAAGGACTAAGGAATAAGAAAAGAGCTCTGCAAAGGTTCTGAAATTGATCGCAAATTAGTATGGAGAAAAATTTCGAAGCGACAAAAAATTCTAAAGTAAAAAAAATGAAATCGAGAAAAAATTAATCAATATAATGGATAATTGACGATTGATAACTCGAACGCGAACTCGCTAAGCACTCCAAACGATTTTTTTTATTTTTCGAAACCAATTCTCGCTTTGTTTTGAGTTTATTTTCGATACATTTTAAAATTATTTTTCCTGTTGTACAGAACGGCTTTACCTTGAAACTGATTTCATAATTTTTCAATGTCGATCCATCGTAGCCCATTAAGATCTATTGAATCAAGAGACTCGGTAGAGTCTCGGGACAAGTACATTGACAGCCCTGTCGTCTGCTGGCCCGAGGCTCGCCGAGACTATACTTTCTCGAAACAAAACTTTTCGCGGTGGTGGGGGTAAAATTGGCATGTCATTTTATTGAATTACGAAGCACAGAAGCAATTGAGGAACTCAAAAATTGAACTTTTAGCTAATTAAGAAATTCTCTTTCGATTACGCCCAAAATCAGCATGATCGGTCGCGTAATTGCTGAGAAAAAACTTTTCACGGGCTCAAGTTATGCAAAAGTTACCAACACATCCAAGAATTTGACGTGTCTGTATACAACACCATGATAGGCCTCATCGCACGCCTCAAGACACATTTTCATCAAAGTCAGTCTCCAGTGACAGCTGAGAGAGAGAGAGAGAGAGAGAGAGAGAGAGAGAGAGAGAGAGCAATGACTACTACGTTCACACGGAACTCTTATTCCGGATTAATTAATCGGGTTTATTATGCCCGATATATATGTATATACACCCCATTATAACCAAATCGGAATAAGAGTGCCGTGTAAGCGTAGTGTATGACATCTACAACGGTTATTAACGGAGTTTTGACATAATCAAGTGCAGGACGTCCGAAAAATTTCGATTAATGGATTTAATAAAAATATTCAACGGAGATTCTGAGTGAAGTTCTGTAATGATAAAGTGCGAGATTAGCGAGTAAATTGGATAAATTGGGAAAAATAATGATCTCAGTATAAACTTTTGAACAGACTGGTAAGCATTTTTTTTTGTGATCCTGTGTATTCAAATCTCGCAGTGAACATATTCATCTACAAAATATAAAAATGCAAAATAAAATCAACAGTTATGGGTTATATTCACAAGCTAAAAGTGCGGATTGTAATTATATACAGTCTCCATAGGAGTTTATATGAACCAAAATATTTAAGAATTTTAGAAAAAAGAAGTGATATAATCGCAAAAATCCCCTCACGGGAAAAAAAACGTGGACAAGTATATTGGTGGTCCCTTGTTTCCCTATGATATTAAAAAAATCCAAAACGCCGCTTAGAAGAATTCAAAAAAAGTTACAAAATAAGTTGAGATCTGTTGAAATATACGTGGCCAAATACGAGAAGCTTTACTGCGTTTCAATAAATTTCCAAAGACGGTTTGATGTTTATAGAAAAAATAATCAAGTTTGGAAATTCAACTATGTCACCAACCAAATTGCAAACGTAAAAAAATAAGATCGTAAAAAAATTGTGAACGAAGTAGTTGGCGAATTCTTGATCATGATCTATACACTACGCTTATTTCATGGAAAAATCCTCGCCAAGTACTTCGTTCAGAATTTTTTTACGATCTTATTTTTTTACGTTTGCAATTTGGTTGGTGACATAGTTGAATTTCCAAACTTGATTATTTTTTCTATAAACATCAAACCGTCTTTGGAAATTTATTGAAACGCAGTAAAGCTTCCCGTATTTGGCCACGTATATTTCAACAGATCTCAACTTATTTTGTAACTTTTTTGGAATTCTTCTAAGCGGCGTTTTGGATTTTTTCAATATCATAGGGAAACAAGGGACCACCAATGTACTTGTCCACGTTTTTTTACCCGTGAGGGGATTTTTGCGATATTACTCTTGTTGAGGGAACGTTTGATAACTTTTTGTAAGATTTGAAGTGCTATCGTGCGTGAGATTTTACACCGACAAATTGTTAAACCGTCCTTATTTTTGTAATTTGATTCAGGCTCTACGCTGTTCATCACGCGCTTGTACATCATCTTAGAAAGAGCCCGTTGAAGCTAATGAAATATACAGGTGGTGGTCGTCATTTCCACCGATCAAAGGGAAGTGAAATTTTTGCTTGGCATTATTGTTATACTGCTTATAACGCTTATCTAATTGTGTTATTCTCGAAGATAGGAAAATGTTGCACGTAATTAAGAGGTCTCGTGGTCGAAAGTCATTCGAAACGTTGTCATCGCGACAGCGACGTGCAATCAAAAGGGAAATCAAAAAGATTAGGTTGCGTTATTCGAGAATTGGAGCGCGAGAATATCCATCGTGGGAAGTTAGTCAGACGACAAACTTTAATTTTCCCAATGTGATAAATGATAATTCAAACTTACCAGGCGCATCTCCTGTGTATGTTGAACCCCAAGTGTCGCCAACTGCGCCCATGGCCGCGGTTTCTCCAAGTAGCGTTTTAGATGTCAGCACGCGCGTCGGTGAAGACAATAATGAGGACGACAGGCTTCAAGCTTCAGATCTTGACATAGACCCTAGCGACTCGGAATCTGAACTTTCGCAAATGTCGGATAGGGTACAGTTTTCGCGAAACTTTGGTTTCGTGGTTAGCCAATAATGATATTAGTCAGCGTTCCGGAGATGATCTTCTCAAAATACTCAAAAACCATCCGTGTTTCTCTTTCCTTCCACAGTCTACAAAAACGCTTTTGGGTACTCCACGCAAGTCGGTCCAATTGCTAGACGTATATCCGGGGGAATATCTGCATTTAGGAGTAGAGTACGCGATCACTAGCATTCTTGATTTGATAGATACAGATGAAATTCCTGCTTGCCTGGAGCTGGATTTCAGCACGGACGGAGGACAACTTGATAATTCCGGCAACCATCAAATATGGCCTATCCAATGCAGAATCCCAAACATTACGAAGTCTCCAGTAGGGGTGATAGGTATTGTGACGGGGAAAACGGGATAGGAGGAACGATCCGAAAAAAATGCGGCAGGGACTGGACCGGGGTTCGAACCCGGGACCTCTCGATTGCCGGTCGAGTGCTCTCCCAACTGAGCTATCCAGGCCGCCTACCACATTTAATTTGAATCGTCCTCGTAACGTTGTATTCCACAACGTTACAATCCCCCCCACCAGAGTTGATCTATCTCCGACAGATCAGACTCTTACACTCGTTGTTGGGGACTCAGGGGGGTACTGCAGACTGGGAGTGTCTGAGGGACGGAAAGACGGAACCGGGGTACTACGGAGCTTGTAGGGGAAGGGAAAGCCAAATCTCAGGGAAGGTTCCACGACAACCACGATAATTTTTTCGTGATTATTCAGAGGCCGTGGCCCTCTGTTGGGCGCCAGTTTGTGACGGGGAAAACGGGATAGGAGGAACGATCCGAAAAAAATGCGGCAGGGACTGGACCGGGGTTCGAACCCGGGACCTCTCGATTGCCGGTCGAGTGCTCTCCCAACTGAGCTATCCAGGCCGCCTACCACACTTAATTCGAATCGTCCTCGTAACGTTGTATTCCACAACGTTACAGTATATACAGGGGACCAAAAAAATTTGCTAGTGCAAAGGAATTCTTTAGATTGTTCGTTGAAGACGTGAATAGAATAATAGCAGAAGGAGGCATTTCTTATCAAGAATCTAAGTATCCTCTTGTTCTTCGAGCCTTTATCGCTGACGCACCTGCGCGTGCTTCAATATTGCGTCATTACAGCCACAACTCGACTTACCCTTGTTCTAAGTGTAAGGTCTGTGGTCAACGCTTAGGTAAATGCATGTCTTATTGCCAAGTTGAAAATGCATCACGGACCGATCAAGAGTATTTCAACGAATTCGATGAAGATCATCAGCTGGACGCGGAGAGTCCCCTTTCGCAGCTTCCCATGGGCGCCGTGTCGCAAGTTCCTTCTAATCCTATGCATCTGTTATATCTCGGCATCATGAAGCGGCTATTCCTGGCCTGGGTTGAGGGAAAGTTTTCAAAATCGTCCAAATTATGTGCTCGTGACATTGCTTTCATTTCAGAAAGACTCCAATTTTTATACGACTGGTGCCCCAGCGAGTTTGCTCGTTTACCCCGGCCGTTGGATTGTTATAAGCGATGGAAGGCTACCGAGTTTCGGCAATTTTTGCTCTATTTAGGGGCCGTCGTGCTTTATGGTATTTTACCTACTGATTTGTACGATCACTTTCTTCTGCTGAGCGGTGCCGTGCGCATTTTGGTTTCTACCAATCCGTCTCGTCGGAAATTAACGTACGCGAGAATGGCATTAAAATTTTTTGTTGCGCAATTTCCTCGACTTTATGGTTCCGATTTTGCTAGCTACAACATTCATGGAGTGTTACATGTGGTCGACGATGTCGAACGCTTTGGCCCGGCAGACGAATATTCCGCCTTTCCGTACGAAAACGCCATGCAACAATTTCGTCGGTACGTAAGGAAGCCACATTTGAGTCTGCAGCAAATGGCAAACAGAATAGCAGAACGTGCTCAGATAGTTATTCCTCGTCCGCGCATGAATGGTGATAAAGCACTTATCACCCTCGATCGGCATAATGCTGGACCGCTGTCACATGATATTCTCGTTAACGATGTTCTCCAATTCCGCCGCTTGAAAACTCAAACATTCAGTTTGAGCACAAAAAAACGTAACCGTTGGTGCTTGCTGAAAGATTCTGCAATATGTATGATTGAAAACATAATCAAATATCGGCTTACCACTTACCTGATTGTCAAAAAGATCGATTCCGTACAACCGTTCTTCGATGTCGGTATTCCGTCGAGTGAGGTCGGGTTCTACAAGTGCCAAGGGCTTAGCCGGGCAAGATCAATGGTCGCATTCACCGATGTCCGCTCAAAGTGTTATGCGATGCCCCTGTGGGTACCCCGTCGCATAGATGAAAATGGTAGAGAAGTACTTGCCTCTGATACATTTGTAGTTGCTGCTATGAACGCCGCTAGTAACTACTAGGAGTCAGGCCTTTTTTATGCGTCAGGTGGTGGAGTCGTTTCCGTAATCGTGTTTCGCTTCAGTAATCATTTCTTGATTTTTTTAATTACTTCAACTATTCTCCTATTTTTTGCCAATATGTAATTGATATAACACCAGGTTGGCACACATTAAAAAGCATTTTAAATTCATTCAATCCCCATCGTTTCTGTAACACTCTTCTCGCCCACAAGTCGATGTTCTCGCGTTTTATTTCAATACGCAGTATGGGAGAGCCACGACCATCGAGAAACGCGCATCGGCTGTTGTATCTCCAAGATTACATTTCGAGCTTCGAGACTCCGTCATCAGAGGAGCATGGTGTCGACATTGGTGGACAGCCTGGGGTAGAGAACGTAGGTGGTTTAACCCTTCAGGACACAGTAGCCGTCATGCGACGCGCGATGATGAATGTTGACGAAGAATCATCTTTCGATAATCAACCGACGTTTTCGGGATATTATGAAGAAAACAATGTGCGTTCTTGAAATTCTTTTACAATTATCAGTAGTAATATTGTAGTCTTCACGGCTGTACTCCTATTGGCTCTGCTTTTGAATACATGACTACTAAACAGTGCAGTATGTCTACTATTTTATCATTTCTTATCTTCACTCACTCGCATCATTACTGTAGACTTGAATGCATGGTGCTTATGCTCCTGAACATATATTTACTTTTGTACCGTCTTAAATCTGTAATGTCTCAAATCGTCTTGATGCATGCTCCGGGATAAGCCTCTCTATAATATGTGAAGAAACGATCCTGCTCAGAAATTCACTACTCTGGAACAATACCGCTTTAGAATATCTCTGTTCTAAAATATTTTTTTTATTTTGTTGCGGTAAAACACTTGTTCCAGAGGAAGCAAATTCATGAGCACAGACGTTTCCGAATACATATCTAATGATTAGTGCTGTTGCACTCTCGAAGTAGTATCATATTGGGCTACACAAATCTTGGCGGAGTAATGTTTTGGAGCATACCTGAGGATGAGTAGAGATATCGAAGATTCGAAATGATACAGAAGCAGATGTAGACACGTAAAGGACTTTTGAATCGACCTTGTCAATCAGGAGTCAAGTCGTAAAGGAATAGATTGTTTTGATGCCATGATTATTCTTTGCAAAACGCATTATTCCGCTGCTTGTAGTTCACACCGCGACAAAACAGGGATTTGGGAATTATTTGGTCATCAACACCGAAATCGAGCTATTTCGAACAGCCATCATTATTAACACTACAATCTCCCCGTCAACAAAACTTGACAGAAATGCACAACATCGGACAACAATCGCGACCACCACCACCACCATCACCATCACCATCACCATCACTACCATCTGTACCAGTATCGCAACAACAACAACAACAACGACGACGACGACGACGACGACGACGACAACAACAACAACAACAACAACAACAACAACAACGACGACAACAACCACATCATTACCAACAGCAACAACCGGTTTATCAAAGTCCGCGTCCAAACGAACAGCACCCATATGATCCTCATTACCATCAGTGGCAGAATCCACCCCAACGTTGGCCGGAATTCAATCCCATTGTGAAATTTGCATCGCAAGAATCAGTAGATCTGCTGACAACCGAAATAGGGTAAGATTGCTGTTTAGGCCATCAAGGGGGCTTCTTGCCACGATTAAAATCGATTAATCTTCCTATTTTCGATGTTTAGATCGCTCCGAGATTCCGTAACAAGGGAACTACGGTGCGTACAACGTTCAAAAACAAGCGCTTTTCGGAGCGTTGCTTGCCAAAATTATGCAAAGTCGCATTTATCATGTATTTCTCTGTTCAATTCTTCTCTTTATCGAATTTATAGTAAACTCAGAAAGTTATATGAGCAAGAACTCTCAAAGGAATTCCCGACGAAACCCAACTCGTTACCCTCGTCAAGCCCGGAAGAAGTAACCGATTTCGAGACCATCCCGGATGACGAATATAAGAGTGTTGTAAGCGCAAAACAAATTTATTGGAATGAAAACGTTATTAACCTCTTCGTTCATCGTTGCCTCGATTAAGTTGCTTTTTTTTTCTCAGGTGAGGTATTTGGGTTCGCTAGGTGGCCACACGTTAATTGAAACGGCCAACGAAGTTTTGAAAAATGCAATGAGCGATAATGTATCTCCAGCTTTAACCTGGCACGGTCGGAAGCCGAACGAGATTGCCCTTGGCAAGACGAGATTCGCAAAAGCCTTGTATGGTATGCCACAGCATTAATGATTGTTTTCAGAAAGGTCCTCTTCAGATGGTGGACTATATTTATTTCTGTCGAAAATAGCGGCTACTGCAAGAAATCGTCATTATTCGAAACCAGATTGGTCCGAATTCACTGACGCGATGGCCAACGCTCTCAGGAGTTCCAAATAGCGCCACCGCAACAGCCTGAATAGAGCGGAGAACCGTCGGGAAATTCAAGGCGATGGTCCACCTGCCATTCGTTTGCAACGCAACGAGAATCATCGGCTGTCCAACTCACGAAGGCATCACGATGAGAGCGAGGAGGACATTGAAACTCTTGACGCTGATACGGGACGGCGCAATCGGAATAACCGAGGGGCACATCGCAGCGGAATCCAACGACGCCTCCAATGGAGAGTATCGTCGCAATCTTCGCTGGATTCAACGATTTCTGAAACAAGGTCTCGTTCTCCCTTGTAATACGTATCTTTTTCACAAAGCCAAGTCTCTGATCAATTTTTCTTTTATATCTTCAATTTTCTTATTTAGTTGCTGATTTTTCTGTCAGCGTTATCAAGAGACTCGGTAGAGTCTCGGGACAAGTACATTGACAGCCCTGTCGTCTGCTGGCCCGAGGCTCGCCGAGACTATACTTTCTCCAAACAAAACTTTTCGCGGTGGTGGGGGTGAAATTGTCATGTCATTTTATTGAATTACGAAGCTCAGAAGCAATTGAGGAACTTAAAAATTGAACTTTTAGCTAATCATGAAATTCTCTTTCGATTGCGCCCAAAATCAGCATGATCAGTCGCGTAATTGCTGAGAAAAAACTTTGCACGGGCTCAAGATTATGCAAAAGTTACTAACACATAAAAAATTTAACGTGTCTGTATACAACACCATCAAAGGCCTCTTGTCGCCAGCTATAACCCATTTTCATGAAAACCAGTGTCCCGTGACAGCTGCAGAGAGAGCAATGACTACTACGTTCACACGGAACTCTTATTCCGGATTAATTAATCGGGTTTATTATGCCCGATATATATTGTAACGGTATGCTTTTTGACGCTACGCGCTACGCGTGTGTTCGAGCTGCTAAAGTTTATTTAGGAGCAGGTATGAAAAGAACGATAAATGCGGAGAGTTAAATTTTGACAAAAGCAATTAATTTTGCGTTTATTCGTGTAAACGTAAGTGTACAACAAAGTTTTAAAAGAATCGTTGGTGTTTTTCCCTTTTTTTTTTATTTTGTCCTGAGAATCTTTCCCTAATTTCAACTAATTTGTCCAAATCTTCTGATACGCTCTCTTTTCACAATTATATTTGTTCAACTACCAAAATCGCCTGTGCGCTCTCTTTTCTCATGAAATATGTCAAAAACGATAATAAGAAGAATCGTAGAATTTCTTTCAGTTGAAAAATAAAATTAATCGGCTTAATCCTGTTTTTCTTTGTGATTTCTTGTATCCGAACCTTATCAATCTGTTTCGGCTTGATGGGTCTATACAATTTAATTTATCTCTGTCACTTGGCTCTATATAATTTAACTACGATTGATTTACCTAATAGTTCGGATAGATTGAACCAGTTCTCGCCTCAAAGAAGTGTTAGCTATTTTCCTCTTTTATTTTTATTTGAATGAGTTTATTTTATTTTATTGTATTTAATTTTCTTTTTTCTTAACAAAGCAGACTATTTGGTGAGTAAAAGGGGTCCTATACCAAGAATCTGCAGACGATACGAAATCGCACCGTCCCTTCCCTCTTTAGTATAGCAAAGGTAGGATCTAAATTCGAGAATCTGCAGACCGTACGAACCCGCACAGTCCCCTCCCTCTCACTTATGGATAATAGGAATAGGTTCTCACACCAGGAATCTGCAGCCCATACGAACCCGCACAGGCCCCTCCCTCCTTAGTGTGAGTGGATAGGAATTTCACCCTCGAATCTGCAGACCGTACGAAACCGCACAGTCCCCTCCCTCTCGGCGTGAAATTTGGAAAAATATAGGCTTATTCTTTTTGTAGGAGCTTGTTTTCCAGAGTCACTACCTCTGTACTTGAAGCGAGAGCTGATTCAAGAATGAGCTGCCGTTGCTGCTCCGCACGGCCTTTTATACTGTTTCAGACAAAGAAATAATAAAATCGCAAAAATCCCCTCACGGGGAAAAAAACGTGGACAAATACATTGGTGGTCCCTTGTTTCCCTATGATACTAAAAAAAATCCAAAACGCCGCTTAGAAGAATACAAAAAAAGTTACAAAATAAGTTAAGATCTGTTGAAATATACGTGGCCAAATACGGGAAGCTTTACTGCGTTTCAATATATTTTCAAATACGGTTTGATGTTGATAGAAAAAATAATAAAGTTCGGAAATTCAACTATGTCACCAACCAAATTGCAAACGTAAAAAAATTAGATTGTAAAAAAATTCTGAACGAAGTACTTGGCAAGGATTTTTCCATGAATTTAGCGTAATGTATAGATCATGATCACGAACTCGCCAAGTACTTCGTTCAGAATTTTTTTACAATCTAATTTTTTTACGTTTGCAATTTGGTTGGTGACATAGTTGAATTTCCGAACTTTATTATTTTTTCTATCAACATCAAACCGTATTTGAAAATATATTGAAACGCAGTAAAGCTTCCTGTATTTGGCCACGTATATTTCAACAGATCTTAACTTATTTTGTAACTTTTTTTGTATTCTTCTAAGCGGCGTTTTGGATTTTTTTTAGTATCATAGGGAAACAAGGGACCACCAATGTATTTGTCCACGTTTTTTTCCCCGTGAGGGGATTTTTGCGATTATATCATTTCTTTTTTCCAAAATTTTTAAATATTTTGGTTCATATAAACTCCTATGGAGACTGTATATAATTACAATCCGCACTTTTAGCTTGTGAATATAACCCATAACTGTTGATTTCATTTTGCATTTTTATATTTTGTAGATGAATATGTTCACTGCGAGATTTGAATGCTCAAGATCACGAAAAAAAAATGCTTACCAGTCTGTTCAAAAGTTTATTCTGAGATCATTTTTTTTCACAATTTATCCAATTTACTCGCTAATCTCGCACTTTATCATTACAGAACTTCACTCAGAATCTCCGTTGAATATTTTTATAACATCCATTAATCGAAATTTTTTGGACGTCCTGCACTTGATTTTGTCAAAACTCCGTTAATAACCGTTTCTCTGTATAGACGTCATACACTACGCTTACACGGCACTCTTATTCCGATTTGGTTATAATGGGGTGTATATACATATATATTGGGCATAATAAACCCGATTAATTATTCCGGAATAAGAGTTCCGTGTGAATGTAGTAGTCATTGCTCTCTCTCTCTCTCTCTCTGTCTCTCTGCAGCTGTCATGGGACACTGGCTTTCATGAAAATGGGTTATAGCTGGCATCAAGAGGCCTTTGATAGTGTTGTATACAGACACGTGAAATCTTTTATGTGTTGGTAACTTTTGCATAATCTTGAGCCCGTGCAAAGTTTTTTCTCAGCAATTACGCGACCGATCATGCTGATTTTGGGCGCAATCGAATGAGAATTTCTTAATTAGCTAAAAGTTCAATTTTTAAGTTCCTCAATTGCTTCTGAGCTTCGTAATTCAATAAAATGACATGCCAATTTTACCCCCACCACCGCGAAAAGTTTTGTTTCGAGAAAGTATAGTCTCGGCGAGCCTCGGGCCAGCAGACGACAGGGCTGTCAATGTACTTGTCCCGAGACTCTACCGAGTCTCTTGATAATAATATGCTCTGAAAATATCTCGAATTCGGATTGGCCCGGAGAGTTAATCTCGAACCAGAGTTTCGGTCTCTGAATTCTCGCATTGGTCAGCTGGCCTGTCGCTGCGGTGCGACTGGTTGCGCTTAAGGCTGATTTCTATTGCTCGAGTCAGAAATAATAATTTTACAAAAAAAATAAATGTTTTTGTTTCCTAGGGTTCGTTTTTGCCCTTTTTTAACTAAAATAAAGTAAATTTTCTGTTTAAACATAATAAATTGCGTGATTTCGAGCATTCTTTCTCTTTGATCCAAGCCCTGCCTCGAGATTGGCCATTTCCGTTAGCATCAACGCATTATTGGGCCTATGCCTAAGTTTACTACCTGGACTCTCTCAATTTTTGTTTTCATATTAACTTTTAACTTGTTTTTGTTTGATTTCATATGTTTTATATAAAAATTAGTGAAAGTGCTTGTTAAAAAAAAAATTCAAGTGATTTTTATGATGAAAGAGGAGTTTTTGATCTTCATGAGTTGTTTCAAGGTCCTACCACCGTGTCGCGTCGAGCGGCTAAGTACCGAGTCGCTTGGCGCGCGGTTCAAAAAGCATATTTTATGCGTGCTCAAAAGGAGTGCCGTTTCAATATGTATATCAAGAGACTCGGTAGAGTCTCGGGACAAGTACATTGACAGCCCTGTCGTCTGCTGGCCCGAGGCTCGCCGAGACTATACTTTCTCGAAACAAAACTTTTCGCGGTGGTGGGGGTAAAATTGGCATGTCATTTTATTGAATTACGAAGCTCAGAAGCAATTGAGGAACTTAAAAATTGAACTTTTAGCTAATTATGAAATTCTCTTTCGATTGCGCCCAAAATCAGCATGATCGGTCGCGTAATTGCTGAGAAAAAACTTTGCACGGGCTCAAGATTATGCAAAAGTGACTAACACATTCAAGAATTGACGTGTCTGTATATAACACCATCAAAGGCATTTTGATGCCTCTCGAGTTTCTGATTAGTTGGTCTGACGCACGCATACTCAGTGAATTCAGACGTATCGGTGAAACGTAGCAGCCTACACAGCAGCATGAAAAAATTCGAAAAACGATAGACGGGTGTCAGTGTCATAATAAAATGAAACCAGCCGCGATTTGATAAAAAGTACAGTTAATGAGTGATAAAAAATAATAAAAAAAATAAACGTTCTTTAGAAATCACGGTTATGTTGTTGCAGTGAACTTTTACACCGTGTTATAATTCGTATCCCGATTAACCTTTTACACTGAGAGAAATGAATCGTTATCAACAAATTTTTTGTTGGGTCTATCTATTTATTTTATTAAAATTGGTGGTGTGGTGTCATAATATTAAGAAAACCTGACGTACATAATAAACATCAAAAAAGTTATTCAAGTGCCATCAATATTTAAAAGCGTTTTTATTACCCAGCTGCGATAAATCTAGGTTAACCTATAAACTTGGAGTCAGAAATTTCATTTCGGGAACCCGCAATTATTGTATATATGTATTGATTTATTGATATATTCGAATGAAAAATCATAATAATAAATGTGTGCTGATTATATAATTATTGTTTCATCATTATGTATTGAGCTGTCATATTTTTTAACTCCCGACTGCCCGCAGGTCAAGTGTCACCAGTTTGCTGGAAAACGTGTTTGCTGTGCAATTATACTTCTTTGCTTCCACTGCGGCAACATAAGTTGAAAGATTTGTTACAAAAAGACTTTAGTTGCTCGTTAATTGACAGGATGAAATTGTTTCTCATTGTGACCTAATGAATACACCAGAACTTTAAGAAATATTTTGGCTTCAGTGTATGCCAAATTATTCACTTTCCGCTCCAATTGTGTATAATGATATCTAAAAGTTGTTTTGAAAAGTCTTCGGGTGCTTTTTTTCTGAGAGTATCAAAATTGGTATCGGTGAGATCCAGCGAGCACCTACAAAGTTTCACAACTTTATGAAGCGACCAGTACATTGAGTTTTCCCATTTTCCATCTCTTATTGTAGAATTATTGATTTATGAATTCATAACAAAAAGTCTTTGACTGCTTACTTTTCGATGAACTCAAAATTTTGTCTGCGACTAGCCACGGAAACGACAGAAATTACTGAATTTCGTTGGACTCAACGTGCACTATGTTCATTCACTTTCCTTTACTACATGTGTCATTAGGAATTTGAAAAAAATATTTCAGGAAGTCATCACCGGGTACTTTTTCTTCAGTAGGATCAAAATTCTGTCATCGGTATGCAGCGGATGCCTATAAAGTTTAGAATTTCTGCGAAGCGACATGTGTACCAAGTATTTCCACTTTTTGGCTCCAACTGTGACATATGAATTGGAAAACTTGTTATAAATATCTTCAGCGGCTTGTTCTTGAACAGCTAGGATCGAAATTGCTGTCTTTAAAACCCCATCGTCGATGCCTGGAATAGTTTTGAATTCTGTTGGACTTGAAGTACGCTGTGTTTTTTTGCTTTTCTTCTTTAGTACTGGCATGAACAATTGGAAAAGTAGTTTCAAATTGTTTTCCGCTGTTTTTATTCTATTAGTATCAAAAACTAGATAAGTAGAATGCAGCGGACACCTGCAAACTTTGGAAATTTTTGCAGCGACAAGTGTGCTAAGTATTTCCGCTGTTCAGATTTGATTGTGGTAATGAGAGTTTAAAAAACTATTATAAAAAGTCATCAGAGGCACATTTTTGGATGGGATTGAAATTTCTGGCTTGAAAACGGAAGTTGTTTCGGGGGAAGTCTTCGGATACACTTTTTCTGATGATATGAAAAATTCTGTAATCAGAATGCAACGAATACATACAACTTTTGAAAATTTCTTGAAGCAACATATGAAGCATTGGAATACAGCGGATACCTACAAACTTGGACATTTCTGTGAAGCGGCTTGTGTGCCAAGTGTCTTCACTTTTTAGCTTCAACTATGGCATATGAATTAAAAAATTTGTTACAAATGTCATCGGCTACTCATTTTCGTTAAGCTTGGAGTGCGCTGTATTTTTTAGCTCACCCTCTTGAGTTCTGGCATATTTAATTCAAAAAGTCTTTCGCTGCCTTTTTTCTGTAAGTATCAAAAAGTAGATAATTGGAATGCAGCAGATAACTGCAAACTTTGATAATTTCGTGAAGTAACATGTGTACTATTTGTAAGTATTTCCACTTTTCATCGTTGATGGTAGTATTATGATATTCAAATATGATCACAAAATGTCATCGGAAGAACATTTTTGGATAGAATACGAATTTCCGTCTTCAGAAAATGATGAATCTATCAAAATGTTTCCAATTTTGTTAGATCAAGTGACCATTATGATTTGTCACCCTTCGACTTCTATTTTGGCAAAATGAATTAAAAAATCTGTTTCAGCAATCAATCATCGCTCTTTTTCCGGAAGTATCAAAATATGTATCATCGGAATGCAGCAGATTTTTGGCTTCGATTCGGCATAATAAATTGAAACATTTTTTATGTTCAATAAGTTCCTTCCATGGTCGCTATGGTTCTGGTTGCATTGAGATTTGTGCGAGACTAATGCAACTGATACAACTGTCCTTATCTGATAGTTTTAATGACTTAATTTAATTGCTAAAGTAGGATTCTGGTTTAAATTTGTCCGCATTGCCTAATATGTTGTTTTGGAGTACCCATAAAATTCTGCTATAACTCTTTGAAACTCAACGAGAATATGATAAAAACTGACACCTCTTATTCTCATTGTATTCCTTCAAAGGTAATGAAGAATATCAAGACTTTACCTCGTTGTTGACAAAAAGTAAAATTATTTTTTTTTTTCATAATTTCGTGAAAAAAAGAGTTTTTATCCTGAAATTGGATGTTAGATGTTAGAAGCCGAAATTAATATCTCGCCTAAAAATCAAGATTCTCCCATGCTTTTCCATCTCAAAGAGGCAACAGAAACAAAAGTTGCAGAAAAAAATTCCAATCTTTCTTGAGACAAGCCAAAGTAACGTAATTTCATCTACAATTTCGTGAAAAATCGAGTTTTTATCCTGAAATTATATGTTACAAGCCGAAATTCATATCTCGCTTAAAAATCAAGAATCTCCCATGCTTTTCTGTATCGAAGGGGCAAAAGAAACTAAAGTTGCATGGAAAAAATCACAATCGCCTTGGAAACAAGCTGAGGTAACGTTTTTTCAATAACAATATCGTGAAAAAACGAGTTTTTATCCTAAAATTGGATGTTACAAGCCGAAATTCATATCTCGCCTAAAAATCAACATTCTCCCATGCTTTTCCACCTCGAAGGGGCAAAAGAAACTAAAGTTGTAGGGAAAAAATCCCAATCGCCTTGGAGACAAACTAAGGTAACGTTTTTTCAATAACAATATCGTGAAAACTGAGTTTTTATCCTGAAATTGGATGTTACAAGTTGAAATTCATATCTCGGCTGAAAATCGAGATTCTCCCATGCTTTTCCATCTCGAAGGGGCCAAATAACCTAAAGTTGCTGAAAAAATTCCCTCCATGCCCGGGTGAAAAAACAAGGCAATGTTTTTTCACTTCCAATTTAGTGCAAAAACGAGTTATTATCCTGAAGTTGAATGTTGCTAGCCGAAATTCATATCTCACCTGAAAATCGAGAATCTTCCATGCTTTTTCATCTCAAAAGGGCAAAAGAAACTAAAAATGCAGTAAAAAATCCTTATCGCCCTGGAGACAAGCTAAGGTTACGTTTTTTTTTTCATTTATCATTTTCATTTTTCAATGTAGCATGTTAACTTGAATCTTATCGATAACCTCAGTCGTTACTCGTATCAACTTGCAGAGAGGGCTCAACTACGGATGAACTAGTAACGAATTTGCAAGGGTTGAGATGTGGATTGGACCTCTTTGGGATACCATGTTTAAAAAAACGCGCCTGGAACTCTTCCTCTTTGGTGGAGCGGAAAAACTTCGCGATATACAATTTTTACGTTAGGCATGTCTGTACCATGAACATAGAATCTTTAAAAATGTACTAACATAATAACCCATAGAAATTTAAACCAAAATCTTATTATCATCAAAAAAAGGTTCAGGAATTTTTGAGAAAAAAGCTGTGATATCAAACCCAAAAATTCCCCTAGGGAAAAAAAAGGTAGGGACAAGTACATTGATGGTCCCTCGTTTTCTGATGATATCAAAAAAGTATTAAAAAAATTCTATGAAAAACATCATGAACCTTACTGAAAGTGATTTCAGCTCAATTGAAAAAAAAATCATAATTCAGCAAAAAACATTATTGAAAAAATATAAAACTATAAATCTGTAATTATTTTGTAAAGTTAAAAAAATTCTAATAAACCGTGAGAAAATCTTAAATACACCACTCGAAAACATTGCAGACGTAAATAACCAAAAAATTTCACTTGAAAACATTTTAAAAACCGATGCCCCACTCTTCTCATCTTATTAAAAAGGAGGAATGATTAAATGAATTGAAAAACTTTCTATCTAAGTTACGTACAGCAACAAAATTTATGATATCATTTCGAGGCCAAGTATTTATTGGTAATTCGGAATATTCATTCCTATGAGATGCATGAAGAACTTGAAAGAGTTCTACTAATAAATCTAAAAAGTTACCAAGTTACGTGCAGTACCAAAATTTATGATATCAACTCGAGGCCAAGTATTTTTTTAGTAATTCGGAGTATTCATTCCTACGGGACGCATCAGAAACTTGAAAAAGTTCTGAAGAATCGAAAAAGTTACCATCGAAGTTGAGTCCAGCACTAAAAATTATCATATTAATTCGAGGAGAAGTATTTTATTGATATATCGCAATTTTAACATTATCAAGAGACTCGGTAGAGTCTCGGGACAAGTACATTGACAGCCCTGTCGTCTGCTGGCCCGAGGCTCGCCGAGACTATACTTTCTCGAAACAAAACTTTTCGCGGTGGTGGGGGCAAAATTGGCATGTCATATTATTGAATTACGAAGCTCAGAAGCAATTGAGGAACTTAAAAATTGAACTTTTAGCTAATTATGAAATTCTCTTTCGATTGCGCCCAAAATCAGCATGATCGGTCGCGTAATTGCTGAGAAAAAACTTTGCACGGGCTCAAGATTATGCAAAAGTGACTAACACATTCAAGAATTGACGTGTCTGTATATAACACCATCAGAGGCATTTTGATGCCTCTCGAGTTTCTGATTGGTTGGTCTGACGCACGCATACTCAGTGAATTCAGACGTATCGGTGAAACGTAGCAGCCTACACAGCAGCATGAAAAAATTCGAAAAACGATAGACGGGTGTCAGTGTCATAATAAAATGAAACCAGCCGCGATTTGATAAAAAGTACAGTTAATGAGTGATGAAAAATAATAGAAAAAATAAACGTTCTTTAGAAATCACGTTTATGTTGTTGCAGTGAACTTTTACACCGTGTTATAATCCGTATCCCGATTAACCTTTTACACTGAGAGAAATGAATCGTTATCAACAAATTTTTTGTTGGGTCTATCTATTTATTTTATTAAAATTGGTGGTGTGGTGTCATAAAATTAAGAAAACCTAACGTACATAATAAACATCAAAAAAGTTATTCAAGTGCCATCAATATTTAAAAGCGTTTTTATTACCCAGCTGCGATAAATCTAGGTTAACCTAAAACTTGGAGTCAGAAATTTCATTTCGGGAACCCGCAATTATTGTATATATGTATTGATTTGGTGATGAATTCGAATAAAAAATCACAATAAATGTGTGCTGATTATATTTATTGTTTCATCATTATCTATTGAACTGTCATATTTTTTAACTCCAGACTGCCCGCAGGTCAAGTTTCACCAGTTTGCTGGAAAATGTGTTTGCTGTGCAATTATACTTCTTTGCTTCCACTGCGGCAACATAATTTGAAAGATTTGTTACAAAAAGACTTTAGTTGCTCGTTAATTGACAGGATAAAATTGTTTCTCATTGTGACCTAATGAATACATCAGAACTTTAAGAAATGTTTTGGGTTCAGTGTATGCCAAATTATTCACTTTCCGCTCCGATTGTGTATAATGATATCTAAAAGTTGTTTTGAAAATTCTTCGGGTGCTTTTTTTCTGAGAGTATCAAAATTGGTATCGGTGAGATGCAGCGAGCACCTACAAAGTTTCACAACTTTATGAAGCGACCAGTACATTGAGTTTTCCCACTTTCCATCTCTTACTGTAGAATTATTGATTTATGAATTCATAACAAAAAGTCTTTGACTGCTTACTTTTCGATGAGCTCCAAATTTTGTCTGCGACTAGCCACGGAAACGACAGAAATTACTGAATTTCGTTGGACTCAATGTGCACTATGTTCATTCACTTTTCTTTACTACATGTGTCATTAGGAATTTGAAAAAAATATTTCAGGAAGTCATCACCGGGTACTTTTTCTTCAGTAGGATCAAAATTCTGTCATCGGTATGCAGCGGATGCCTATAAAGTTCAGAATTTCTGCGAAGCGACATGTGTACCAAGTATTTCCACTTTTTGGCTCCAACTGTGACATATGAATTGGGAAACTTGTTATGAAAGTCTTCAGCGGCTTGTTCTTGAACAGCTAGGATCGAAATTGCTGTCTTTGAAACCCCATCGGCGATGCCTGAAAAAGTTTTGAATTCTGTTGGACTTGAAGTACGCTGTGTTTTTTTGCATTCCTTCTTTAGTACTGGCATGAAGAATTGGAAAAGTGGTTTCAAATGGTTTTCTGTTGTTTTTATTCTATTAGTATCAAAAACTAGATAAGTAGAATGCAGCGGACACCTGCAAACTTTGGTGATTTTTTGCAGCGACAAGTGTGCTAAGTATTTCCGCTGTTCAGATTTGATTGTGGTAATGAGAGTTTGAAAAACTATTATAAAAAGTCATCGGAGGCACATTTTTGGATGGGATTGAAATTTCTGGCTTGAAAACGGAAGTTGTTTCGGGGGAAGTCTTCGGATACACTTTTTCTGATGATATGAAAAATTCTGTAATCAGAATGCAACGAATACATACAACTTTTGAAAATTTCTTGAAGCAACATATGAAGCATTGGAATACAGCGGATCCCTACAAACTTGGACATTTCTGTGAAGCGGCTTATGTGCCAAGTGTCTTCACTTTTTAGCTTCAACTATGGCATATGAATTAAAAAATTTGTTACAAATGTCATCGGCTACTCATTTTCGTGAAGCTTGGAGTGCGCTGTATTTTTTAGCTCACCCTCTTGAGTTCTGGCATATTTAATTCAAAAAGTCTTTCGCTGCCTTTTTTCTGTAAGTATCAAAAAGTAGATAATTGGAATGCAGCAGATAACTGCAAACTTTGATAATTTCGTGAAGTAACATGTGTACTATTTGTAAGTATTTCCACTTTTCATCGTTGATAGTAGTATTATGATATTCAAATATGATCACAAAATGTCATCGGAAGAACATTTTTGGATAGAATACGAATTTCCGTCTTCAGAAAATGATGAATCTATCAAAATGTTTCCAATTTTGTTAGATCAAGTGACCATTATGATTTGTCACCCTTCGACTTCTATTTTGGCAAAATGAATTAAAAAATCTGTTTCAGCAATCAATCATCGCTCTTTTTCCGGAAGTATCAAAATATGTATCATCGGAATGCAGCAGATTCTTGGCTTCGATTCGGCATAATAAATTGAAACATTTTTAATGTTCAATAAGTTCCTTCCATGGTCGCTATGGTTCTGGTTGCATTGAGATTTGTGCGAGACTAATGCAACTGATACAACTGTCCTTATCTGATAGTTTTAATGACTTAATTTAATTGCTAAGGTAGGATTCTGGTTTAAATTTGTCCGCATTGCCTAATATGTTGTTTTGGAGTACCCATAAAATTTTGCTATAACTCTTTGAAACTCAACGAGAATATGATAAAAACTGACACCTCTTATTCTCATGGTATTCCTTCTAAGGTAATGAAGAATATCAAGACTTTACCTCGTTGTTGACAAAAAGTAAAATTATTATTATTATTTTTTTTTATAATTTCGTGAAAAAAAGAGTTTTTATCCTGAAATTGGATGTTAGATGTTAGAAGCCGAAATTAATATCTCGCCTAAAAATCAAGATTCTCCCATGCTTTTCCATCTCAAAGGGGCAACAGAAACAAAAGTTGCAGAAAAAAATTCCAATGTTTCTGGAGACAAGCCAAAGTAACGTAATTTCATCTGCAATTCCGTGAAAAAACGAGTTTTTATCCTGAAATTATATGTTACAAGCCGAAATTCATATCTCGCTTAAAAATCAAGAATCTCCCATGCTTTTCTGTATCGAAGGGGCAAAAGAAACTAAAGTTGCATGGAAAAAAACACAATCGCCTTGGAAACAAGCTGAGGTAACGTTTTTTCAATAACAATATCGTGAAAAAACGAGTTTTTATCCTAAAATTGGATGTTACAAGCCGAAATTCATATCTCGCCTAAAAATCAACATTCTCCCATGCTTTTCCGCCTCGAAGGGGCAAAAGAAACTAAAGTTGCATGGAAAAAAAAACACAATCGCCTTGGAAACAAGCTAAGGTAACGTTTTTTCAATAACAATATCGTGAAAACCGAGTTTTTATCCTGAAATTGGATGTAACAAGTTGAAATTCATATCTCGGCTGAAAATCGAGATTCCCCCATGCTTTTCCATCTCGAAGGGGCCAAATAACCTAAAGTTGCTGAAAAAATTTCCTCCATGCCCGGGTGAAAAAACAAGGCAATGTTTTTTCACTTCCAATTTAGTGCAAAAACGAGTTATTATCCTGAAGTTGAATGTTACTAGCCAAAATTCATATCTCACCTGAAAATCGAGAATCTTCCATGCTTTTTCATCTCAAAAGGGCAAAAGAAACTAAAAATGCAGTAAAAAATCCTTATCGCCCTGGAGACAAGCTAAGGTTACGTTTTTTTCATTTATCATTTTCATTTTTCAATGTAGCATGTTAACTTGAATCTTATCGATAACCTCAGTCGTTACTCGTATCAACTTGCAGAGAGGGCTCAACTACGGATGAACTAGTAACGAATTTGCAAGGGTTGAGATGTGGATTAGACCTCTTTGGGATACCATGTTTAAAAAAACGCGCCTGGAACTCTACCTCTTTGGTGGAGCGGAAAAACTTAGCGATATACAATTTTTACGTTAGGCATGTCTGTACCATGAGCATAGAATCTTTAAAAATGTACTAACATAATAACCCATAGAAATTTAAACCAAAATCTTATTATCATCAAAAAGAGGTTCAGGAATTTTTGAGAAAAAAGCTGTGATATCAAACCCAAAAATTCCCCTAGGGAAAAAAAAGGTAGGGACAAGTACATTGATGGTCCCTCGTTTTCTGATGATATCAAAAAAGTATAAAAAAAATTCTATAAAAAACATCATGAACCTTACTGAAAGTGATTTCAGCTCAATTGAAAAAAAAATCATAATTCAGCAAAAAACATTATTGAAAAAATATAAAACTATAAATCTGTAATTATTTTGTAAAGTGAAAAAAATTCTAATGAACCGTGAGAAAATCTTAAATACACCACTCGAAAATATTGCAGACGTAAATAACCAAAAAATTTCACTTGAAAACATTTTAAAAACCGATGCCCCACTCTTCTCATCTTATTAAAAAGGAGGAATGATTAAATGAATTGAAAAACTTTCTATCTAAGTTACGTACAGCATTAAAATTTATGATATCATTTCGAGGCCAAGTATTTATTGGTAATTCGGAATATTCATTCCTATGGGATGCATGAAGAACTTGAAAGAGTTCTACTAATAAATCTAAAAAGTTACCAAGTTACGTGCAGTACCAAAATTTATGATATCAACTCGAGGCCAAGTATTTTTTTAGTAATTCGGAGTATTCATTCCTACGGGACGCATCAGAAACTTGAAAAAGTTCTGAAGAATCGAAAAAGTTACCATCGAAGTTGAGTCCAGCACTAAAAATTATCATATTATTTCGAGGAGAAGTATTTTATTGATATATCGCAATTTTAACATTATGAACTTATGTTCTTATAAGGGTTGAGAATACTCGTCTGGCTCAGAACGTTTTATCGAAATGACTAGAAAATCAACAACCATAAAAATCCCCAAAATCATGCTTTCCGACAATTAGAACGATACCAACCCATTTTTTTCAACATATTCTGGCCCAAAGAGCAGTGAAGTCATGAATAACTTTTCGACAGCAGAAACTTATAAGGAATCTTCCTGCCTATGACTTTTTGATAAAATGGCTAATCCAAAAAAATCACATCGAAGGGGAAGTCATTTGTTACTTTATGGTGGTAGAGACTTATAAGAAAATCGATTCGTCTCCGACCTTTAGGATCCCCTGATATTATTCACAACATTCGACGTCGATTGGATCGGTACAAATTATGTTTAAATACGTGTTGAAAGTACTTGTCCGGCCCATCACTTTTTATTCAAATTGCTCATTCAAATCAAAATCAAAGAAGTTGAGTCATGTGTTAATTTTATGGAATAGTAATACCAGCCCCTATCGCGTCTGTTAACATAAGAAAAAAAATTTCTCCGAATTCCAGGAATGGCTCGTGTCAAATTCAACGTTTGACAATGTTTTTAACTGGATCAAATTGTGTCCGTAAATCAACTCGAAAATTTCTTGGAATGCAACGTATTATCAGTATAATGTTCTCAGCAATAGTATAGGTTATTCTTATGCAGAATAGAATTTTTCCGCCAAAATAAACGAAGAGTAAAAAATGCCGTAATTGCAATATAATCTAGAGGCTACCGAATCAAATTTTGTACGCGAATCAACTCGATAATTTCTTAAAATGCGACTTATCATCAGTATAATGTTCTCAGCAATAGTATTGGTTGGTTCTTATACCGAATAGAATATGTCTGCTGAAAGAAATGAGGAGTAAAACAGGTCGTCATTGCAATATAATCTGCGGGGTTATCATAGATGGTTAGAAATTTTTATTGTGTCGCGTGCATTTTTTCATGGATACACAATAAGATCCCTTGTATATTACAGGAGAGTTCCATTACATTCTTTTACAATTAATAGAATTGAGTTAAAATACCTGAAGGTATTTTTCTCAATTCCCTGATTTCCATTCTCCTGATTCAAGAGCCCTGATTTTGATTTGAATGAGCAATTTGAATAAAAAGTGATGGGCCGGACAAGTACTTTCAACACGTATTTAAACATAATTTGTACCGATCCAATCGACGTCGAATGTTGTGAATAATATCAGGGGATCCTAAAGGTCGGAGACGAATCGATTTTCTTATAAGTCTCTACCACCATAAAGTAACAAATGACTTCCCCTTCGATGTGATTTTTTTGGATTAGCCATTTTATCAAAAAGTCATAGGCAGGAAGATTCCTTATAAGTTTCTGCTGTCGAAAAGTTATTCATGACTTCACTGCTCTTTGGGCCAGAATATGTTGAAAAAAATGGGTTGGTATCGTTCTAATTGTCGGAAAGCATGATTTTGGGGATTTTTATGGTTGTTGATTTTCTAGTCATTTCGATAAAACGTTCTGAGCCAGACGAGTATTCTCAACCCTTATAAGAACATAAGTTCATAATGTTAAAATTGCGATATATCAATAAAATACTTCTCCTCGAAATAATATGATAATTTTTAGTGCTGGACTCAACTTCGATGGTAACTTTTTCGATTCTTCAGAACTTTTTCAAGTTTCTGATGCGTCCCGTAGGAATGAATACTCCGAATTACTAAAAAAATACTTGGCCTCGAGTTGATATCATAAATTTTGGTACTGCACGTAACTTGGTAACTTTTTAGATTTATTAGTAGAACTCTTTCAAGTTCTTCATGCATCCCATAGGAATGAATATTCCGAATTACCAATAAATACTTGGCCTCGAAATGATATCATAAATTTTAATGCTGTACGTAACTTAGATAGAAAGTTTTTCAATTCATTTAATCATTCCTCCTTTTTAATAAGATGAGAAGAGTGGGGCATCGGTTTTTAAAATGTTTTCAAGTGAAATTTTTTGGTTATTTACGTCTGCAATATTTTCGAGTGGTGTATTTAAGATTTTCTCACGGTTCATTAGAATTTTTTTCACTTTACAAAATAATTACAGATTTATAGTTTTATATTTTTTCAATAATGTTTTTTGCTGAATTATGATTTTTTTTTCAATTGAGCTGAAATCACTTTCAGTAAGGTTCATGATGTTTTTTATAGAATTTTTTTTATACTTTTTTGATATCATCAGAAAACGAGGGACCATCAATGTACTTGTCCCTACCTTTTTTTTCCCTAGGGGAATTTTTGGGTTTTGAACTTATGTTCTTATAAGGGTTGAGAATACTCGTCTGGCTCAGAACATTTTATCGAAATGACTAGAAAATCAACAACCATAAAAATCCCCAAAATCATGCTTTCCGACAATTAGAACGATACCAACCCATTTTTTTCAACTTTCAAGGGGAAGTCATTTGTTACTTTATGGTGGTAGAGACTTATAAGAAAATCGATTCGTCTCCGACTTTTAGGATCCCCTGATATTATTCACAACATTCGACGTCGATTGGATCGGTACAAATTATGTTTAAATACGTGTTGAAAGTACTTGTCCGGCCCATCACTTTTTATTCAAATTGCTCATTCAAATCAAAATCAAAGAAGTTGAGCCATGTGTTAATTTTATGGAAAAGTAATACCAGCCCCTATCGCGTCTGTTAACATAAGAAAAAAATTTTCTCCGAATTCCAGGAATAGCTCGTGTCAAATTCAACGTTTGACAATGTTTTTAACTGGATCAAATTGTGTCCGTAAATCAACTCGAAAATTTCTTGGAATGCAACGTATTATCAGTATAATGTTCTCAGCAATAGTATAGGTTGTTCTTATGCAGAATAGAATTTTTCCGCCAAAATAAACGAAGAGTAAAAATCGCCGTAATTCCAATATAATCTAGAGGCTACCGAATCAAATTTTGTACGCGAATAAACTCGATAATTTCTTAAAATGCGACTTATCATCAGTTCAATGTTCTCAGCAATAGTATTGGTTGGTTCTTATACCGAATAGAATATGTCTGCTGAAAGAAATGAGGAGTAAAACAGGTCGTCATTGCAATATAATCTGCGGGGTTATCCTAGATGGTTAGGAATTTTTATTGTGTCGCGTGCATTTTTTCATGGATACACAATAAGATCCCTTGTATATTACAGGAAAGTTCCATTACATTCTTTTACAATTAATAGAATTGAGTTAAAATACCTGAAGGGATTTTTCTCAATTCCCTGATTTCCATTCTCCTGATTCAAGAGCCCTGATTTTGATTTGAATGAGCAATTTGAATAAAAAGTGATGGGCCGGACAAGTACTTTCAACACGTATTTAAACATAATTTGTACCGATCCAATCGACGTCGAATGTTGTGAATAATATCAGGGGATCCTAAAAGTCGGAGACGGATCGATTTTCTTATAAGTCTCTACCACCATAAAGTAACAAATGACTTCCCCTTCGATGTGATTTTTTTGGATTAGCCATTTTATCAAAAAGTCATAGGCAGGAAGATTCCTTATAAGTTTCTGCTGTCGAAAAGTTATTCATGACTTCATTGCTCTTTGGGCCAGAATATGTTGAAAAAAATGGGTTGGTATCGTTCTAATTGTCGGAAAGCATGATTTTGGGGATTTTTATGGTTGTTGATTTTCTAGTCATTTCGATAAAATGTTCTGAGCCAGACGAGTATTCTCAACCCTTATAAGAACATAAGTTCATAATGTTAAAATTGCGATATATCAATAAAATACTTCTCCTCGAATTAATATGATAATTTTTAGTGCTGGACTCAACTTCGATGGTAACTTTTTCGATTCTTCAGAACTTTTTCAAGTTTCTGATGCGTCCCGTAGGAATGAATACTCCGAATTACTAAAAAAATACTTGGCCTCGAGTTGATATCATAAATTTTGGTACTGCATGTAACTTGGTAACTTTTTAGACTTATTAGTAGAACTCTTTCAAGTTCTTCATGCATCCCATAGGAATGAATATTCCGAATTACCAATAAATATTTGGCCTCGAAATGATATCATAAATTTTAATGCTGTACGTAACTTAGATAGAAAGTTTTTCAATTCATTTAATCATTCCTCCTTTTTAATAAGATGAGAAGAGTGGGGCATCGGTTTTTAAAATGTTTTCAAGTGAAATTTTTTGGTTATTTACGTCTGCAATGTTTTCGAGTGGTGTATTTAAGATTTTCTCACGGTTTATTAGAATTTTTTTAACTTTACAAAATAATTACAGATTTATAGTTTTATATTTTTTCAATAATATTTTTTGCTGAATTATGATTTTTTTTTCAATTGAGCTGAAATCACTTTCAGTAAGGTTCATGATGTTTTTTATAGAATTTTTTAAATACTTTTTTGATATCATCAGAAAACGAGGGACCATCAATGTACTTGTCCCTACCTTTTTTTCCCTAGGGGAATTTTTGGGTTTGTACACCTCATTATAACCAAATCGGAATAAGAGTGCCGTGTAAGCGTAGTGTATGACGTGTACACAATAAAACGGTTATTAACCGAGTTTTGACATAATCAAGTGCAGGACGTCCAAAAAATTTCGATTAATGGATTTAATAAAAATATTCAACGGAGATTCTGAGTGAAGTTCTGTAATGATAAAGTGCGAGATTAGCGAGTAAATTGGAAAACCATAAAATACAGCATAAATGCTGTGAAAAACCGAGACAAGTACATTTATGTCCCCTGAATAGTCGTCCCAGTAAAACCCGACTTTTGTTTTTCATGTAAAGATTCCTCTGCACGAAAATCCTCTTCAAAAATTGATTCAACATAAGGTATCAAAATACCACAGAAAAAAATGTTCAAACTTAAAAAATAACACCGAAAAGTCCTCATAATAACCCGACCTGAGTTTTTCATGTAGCGATCTCTCTACACAAAAATTCCCTTCAACCGTTCTCAGAAAAAAATGACAAACCCTCAAAAAAATTAAACCCATAAACATTTCTTATAACTAGAACTGACAGAGTCATCGGTGTAAAAATCTACTCCTACAAAAACTATCCAAAAAACCGATTCATCACACAACATTCCATACAGAACCACTTTCATTATTATAAAAAAAAAAAAAAAAACAAATTGATCAGAGATGATAATTTAAACCTCGTAATTGTTGGGAGTTCACAAAAAGTTGTTAAATAATTGAGATACTGAAGCATATATGGCCAAGTACGTGCGATTATATGATTTTATATTTCAACCTCCAAATAGTACTTCTTAGTTATGAAAAATATATTTAAACCTCCAAATAGTACTTCTTATAGTTATGAAAAATAAGTCTACACTTTCAGAAAAAGACAAAAATAAGAATTTTAAAATCATTAATAGGTAAATACATTATAACCAATTAATAAACCTTCAGATAATATTTTCGGGTGATCAAAAAAAATCGAGACTTCATAAAAAAGCATACATTCAAATTGATTAACGAGAAATCTTTCAATTGATTCAAAGTATAGTTGCACAGTACAAAAGCTACTGCTTTTGTTTGGGTTTAACAAAAAAATTACCAATAAGAAAATAACGAACAAAAAAAGTTGGACACAAAAAAATTACGAACATAAAAATTACAAACGAAAAAAATTACAAATAAAAAAAACTAGAGCAAAAAAAAATTTTCGGCTTGTATACTTGGCAGGATCACATTATGATCTTAGAAGATGTAAATGTACGCACATTATGTGAAATAAGATAATCATTTCGCCAAGTACACAAGCCGAAATTTTTTTTTTGCTCTAGTTTTTTTTATTTGTAATTTTTTTCGTTTGTAATTTTTATGTTTGTAATTTTTTTGTGTCCAACTTTTTTTGTTCGTTATTTTCTTATTGATAATTTTTTTGTTAAACCCAAACAAAAGCAGTAGCTTTTGTACTGTGCAACTATACTTTAAATCAATTGAAAGATTTCTCGTTAATCAATTTGAATGTATGCTTTTTATGAAGTCTCGATTTTTTTTGATCACCCGAAAATATTATCTGAAGGTTTATTAATTGGTTATAATGTATTTACCTATTAATGATTTTAAAATTCTTATTTTTGTCTTTTTCTGAAAGTGTAGACTTATTTTTCATAACTATAAGAAGTACTATTTGGAGGTTTAAATATATTTTTCATAACTAAGAAGTACTATTTGGAGGTTGAAATATAAAATCATATAATCGCACGTACTTGGCCATATATGCTTCAGTATCTCAATTATTTAACAACTTTTTGTGAACTCCCAACAATTACGAGGTTTAAATTATCATCTCTGATCAATTTGTTTTTTTTTTTTTTTTTATAATAATGAAAGTGGTTCTGTATGGAATGTTGTGTGATGAATCGGTTTTTTGGATAGTTTTTGTAGGAGTAGATTTTTACACCGATGACTCTGTCAGTTCTAGTTATAAGAAATGTTTATGGGTTTAATTTTTTTGAGGGTTTGTCATTTTTTTCTGAGAACGGTTGAAGGGAATTTTTGTGTAGAGAGATCGCTACATGAAAAACTCAGGTCGGGTTATTATGAGGACTTTTCGGTGTTATTTTTTAAGTTTGAACATTTTTTTCTGTGGTATTTTGATACCTTATGTTGAATCAATTTTTGAAGAGGATTTTCGTGCAGAGGAATCTTTACATGAAAAACAAAAGTCGGGTTTTACTGGGACGACTATTCAGGGGACATAAATGTACTTGTCTCGGTTTTTCACAGCATTTAAGCTGTATTTTATGGTTTATTTAACAACTTTTTGTGAACTGTAAAATTGTACGAATTACCAAAAATTGCAATTATGATCGTGAAGGCCTATGTACTTATTCCTCATGTTACGAACATGTAAGGATTATGTTTCTATATGTAAAGTTCTGTTGACTTATGTTGTAATCTGTTCCATGAAGAACACATAACTGTTTTTAGCATTTCTCGGCCAACTTTTTTTCTCGACTTTAGTGTCATTTGCTGAAATCCATGAAGTACCAACTCTCAACATACTTGTATAATGACCTTCGAATATGGTTCGGCCGTGATGGAATATAGCACTATTGACTTTGTATTTTTGGCCGCAAACAGTGACCACAGCCGATGGAACACCTTTGATACTAAAATCATTTTTTGAAAGTTTCAAAGTTTTCTCATTCACAGACATTATCAAAAGTTGGAGAATTAAAACTTGTTTAACAATTGACATGCAAGTTACTGTTAGTAGTGTCCCTATTCCACCACAAGTATTACACTGTCCTTCAATCGGATGCCACTGAGACAAACTTCGTTCAATTAGATCCTGCAAAGTCAAAGCTTTTTTAATACGCGGAACGGTCAGAACTAATATGTTATTTGGTTGTTCATCCGTGGTCGTATAGTGACAAGCTTTACATCGAATTCTTATAGTCAATTTATGTTCTAGAACATTTTTAACTACATCAGATTTTCTGCATATTCCCATTAAAAATTCTGACACGTCGTGCTGTTTTTTTTCAATAAACGATCCTCCTATATAACCTCTCACAGCAAGTGAACTGGCTAAATTATTCCTTTCCACATAAGACCGAAGCAAAAGTGTTAACGGATTTTCTTTTGCCTCCTTAATATTCAAGAGTTCATCTCTGAGAGGTTGACAATTGAAAAGGCATTGTATAATAGCATTGGCATAACACGAAACACCATCTACATTAGTTAGTCCATTAATGGACCAGGCACTCATATTCTTCCATTCACTTGGTGCGATTTGACATTCCATAATCTTCTTGGGAATCGTCCAACAGAAATCTGGAATCTTTGGAACTCGTTGTTTCACAATTTGCATGAGGTCTAGTTCTGGACGGAATTTCTGCCTCAAACGATTGTATTCCCTTATAGCTAATTCATCTGCTTTTACACACTGAGGATCAAAATTGATCAAATGTAGTCCATTCAACGTAGTAACACGAGAAAGACCGACGTAAGTCTGCCCGCAACTAAAAATCGAATTTCCTGCGTCGATCGCAACGTGATCTAAGCTCAATCCTTGGCTTTTGTGCATAGTAATTCCATAGCTCAGACACAAGGGAAATTGTTTTCGCACAATATAAACCTTATCCATTAATTGAAATTTAACACTCGCGCGTTCTATTTCGTATTCTAACCCCGTTTTCAAACGAATTTTTATTTTCTCCTCATCATTTGTATGAAGTGAACGAGTGACTGAAACAATTTTACCGATTGTCCCATTCACTAGACCTAATGTAACATCAATATTTCGCCTAAGCATAACTTTGGCTCCTATTTTAACGGTTATGCGAGTTGCAAGACCTGCAGTTCGGGAATTATCCTCGTCATCACGAGCCAAAATCTTCATTGCTTTCAATTTATTGTAACGAGGACAATCTATATCATCGCAGGCCACTAATATAATTTCTTCTGAGGGTATACGATCTAACATAGCTTTATTCAGAATATCACACATATGATTTGTAGACAATAGACAAATGGCATCTTCTGGTAACTTGTCCAGGTAAGTACATAATTCTTGTATCCTATCGGAAAACTCAATAGATTTGAAATTAATCTTCCGTGTATCGAGAACTTTTCGATCCGATTCAGTCGAGAATCCTAAACGGATTCGAGAAAGCATATCTTTATACAAAGCATCATTTTTTTGCCGCATATTTATTGTGAGTTCATCGTAGCTAAATAAACTGGCCCAAATATCCGCACTTCCTAACGATTCCAACAGCTGTTCAGCCTTTGATGTGGGAAGTTTTATGAATGCTGGTTCTTGACGCACGGGTGGTAATTGAAGAAGGTCACCAAACAGCAAAATATGCTTTTTACCAAACCAACCATCGTTAACATTTGATGTATTAAAAATTTCCATTAGTCGAAGGTGAATATAGAGTAGCATAATATTCGATACCATAGAAATTTCATCAATAATGATGAGCGAAACGTTTTTTAGTTGATCGCGGATTATCTTCAAAATTACATCGGAGAGCTCCTTATACTTAGGTGTCTGTCCATGCTCAACGGGTAATTGAAATAATCGATGCAACGTTAATCCGTCAATATTGAATGCCGCTAAACCTGTGGGAGCTGCCACTGCGGTATCTTTTCCTAGTGTTTGCTTAATCCAACATCTAATTGTCTTTATTAAGAAACTTTTGCCGGTACCTCCTTCACCACTAACATATAACCTGAGAACATCTTTTCCCGATTTAATGGTATCGGTAACTTTATCGAATACGCGTTTTTGGTCAGCGTTTAATTCTGAAATCATTTGATCGAGATTGATTGCCACAGCATCGTGTTTATCACCTATGTCAGCGAAATCTTTCATAGCATCGTCGGCTTTTATTTGAATGCAACCTATATCGTCACAATCTTCGTTATTACCGTCTACATTTTTCTCTTGTTCCATATTTTTCGCCAGTTGCTTTTCGATAAGCTCTTTAACACAATCAAAGTTCATTCTTATTTCGGCTAGGTGCTCGTGATACTGCAAAGCATCAGTGAGTTCCGATTCCATCAACAGAAATGACTCAGCATAGGTATCACATCCATTTTTAAGTTCAGTGCAATCTCTCCATGGCTGGAAGAGCAATAGCAAAGAATGAAAATATTTTTCCGGTTGTGTGTTCACATCGTATGTGTAATGATTTATCAAATAACCTCTTTCGCGACGTTTTAAAAATTTTCCATCACCTAATTTGTAATACTCAGCTTCACGTTTTGGTTCAGAAAGAAGTACGTCGTACCACTTCGCAAAATCATACAAATTAATTTCATTCAATTCCGCAGGTCTTGTCGGATAATAATAATCTACGATATCACGATAGAAAATGTCGGTAGAATTTTCATCCAACTTTTCAATTGCTTTATGAGATTTTAATCTTCGAGATCTTATCTCATTCACATTTATCCATCTAACAGTGGTTAAAGGATCCGTACCGTATAAAGGAAATCCCAAAAGAGTATCAGCAGCTTCGGGAGCACCGCATTCTCTATTGCACAGCATACGTAAAGCTACATTCCAAAGACGACTTGTTAGTGATTTTGTAGAATTTATTCCTTCAAAAATTTCGGTAGCATAACTTTTCTCAGCTTTTGATATGTACTTGGTACAATACATTGTTAACACAGAAGATTTTTCTCCCACGAATTGTATATCCATGTTACCTTCCCATGCTGTGAGGATTGCAGGGTTATAGTCATTAATTGTTTTTTCTTTCTCAGATCTTGGAAGATCGTACAATCTGCTTTTGGTTTTTAATTGTTTTCTCCTAGCCACGGCAACGGGAACATCTCTTATAATCAACGTATCGGTTGCCGGCCGAGGAAAGCCAAAACGGCAAACTCGAATAGTACGATTTTTTACTTTTTTGGACCGCAAGCAATAGCTATTATGATGATGATTTTGATGGGTACTAACCCGACGGTACAATGTCGGTGACTGATCTTTCTCGGGTAATCTACAAGTTACGTATTTCGAAATAAAATTGGCAACATCTTCATTTGAAGATTTACCAAGAATCGGTGCGTCCTTTACCCATATTAATAAATGGAAATGTTGGGTACCCCTAGTTTGATATTCACGTCTCCAGAAATAATGAGTAACTTTCCCAATAGGATTAGATTTCGAACATATAAAGTCTAACATAACTCGAAATTTATGATTCATGAATCTTGACACAGATACAGGGTCCGAAGCAATTAAAGAATTGGCCGATGCGTGTGCCATTGCAGGATTCACATTGCGCAGATATTCTATCAAATCTGACCATAAATATTCACTAGGACTCAATGTGAGAAACCATGTAGCTGGACCATAATGCTGAATCATACAGTTCAAAATTGATCTAGGAATTCGCCAATATTGTTCTGTGTTGCGGAGCCTTGTAAATATGGTATCCAAATTTCCTTCGAGCTCCCCTTTATCTAATTGATGTAAATACCTACCAGCTGTATATATTGCATCAGTAACATTCATTTTATGGAATATTCCACTGCTTAACTGACGAATATTACTGTTATTCAATAAAAAGAATAAATACTGTTGATTTAGTCGAAATCGAGGATCTTTAGACATGAGTCTTGACTTGATATATTCAAACTCGGTTAGTCGAACTACCCTCTCTTGACGTTGTCCATTGATACCGTAGGGGTACAAATCTGGAAAACATTTTAAGTCCAAGGCCTTATGATAAAAATCAAGTGGTAGATCTTCTACTTTCATCATTTGATAAAGTTCTGTCGCTGATTTGTGTTCTTTTTCGGTATACATCGGGTGAATAGTAAATTGCTCATAACTGGTATCAGACGGAGATATTTGAGTAAGCAGTGCTTTAGGCTTTTTGAGACCTTCGGTATTTTTGTTGATGTCTTCTTTCATTTCTTCTGAAGTTTTGTAAGTTTCAAGCTCTTCGATATCTCCAGTATCTTGATCCTTTTGGATCTCTCCATTAACATGCTCATTCATTTTATCTTCATATTCACCTTCGTCATGGAGCCTGTTTTCCTCAAGTTGAAACTCGACATCTGAATTTAAATCATCCAAGAGAGCATCTGGGGACTTTGGTAACTTGATTTCATAGTACAAAGGATTTGTTTTTTTAAGCTCTACGAGAACATTGTAAACCTTTGTTACATTAACTAAATTTTCCCATACGATCTTAGCCTTTGTGGGTATTCCACGAACTAAAATGTATAATTCATGTTCTAAATTAAGTGCTTGTGTTGCAGGACAAATTTTTTTTAATCGTTTCTTCAATGGGCAATGGCAAATGAAATGTTCTCCCTAACACTTTTTTATTCATAGCTGCATGAGGCATATTTTTTTTCGAGACTGTACCCATTTTTTGGACGACTTGGAATGCTTTAGCCCTTTGAATGAGTATTTTTTCGTAATCATTAAGATCCGTCATTATTTCAGGAACCTCTCCCGCATCAAGATTATTCAAGATACAAGTCGGTGGTAATTTCCCCAAATGGAATTTTCTGTGACAATATTCACAAACGTATTCCGATTCTTTTCCTTTTTTCTGGACATAGTCTATCAAGTCTTTCCAGAATGGAGATGTTATCGGGGTTCTTAAGTTTTTAATTACCTTAACATTTTTCTGAAAACAGAGTTTTTCACACGATATGCATGCAAATATAGGTGTATCCATCGAACTTTTTTTCAATGATTTGAATGCCTCGAAATGGCTTGATATTATGGACTCCTCGTTCAAATCTATTTCTGTATTTGAAGCAAATGATCGGGCCTTTTCCCGTGCTTCATTCGCAACAATGGATAATTTTTTCAATATCCGTGGTGTCTAATGCTCGATCTAAATCATATAATTTTTGTAAAGAGGCTTGTATTGCGTAGAATGATCTTTTCATCATTCTCACATCTGGAAAGTGAGGTGATAAAAATTCAGCTGACAGAAAAAGTGATTTACACATCGTAGGACTCATGTAACAGCTATGACTGTGTCCTAACAATGTGTCAACTTGATTAACTGTACATTTGTGAATTCTACAAAGCACTGCTCGAACATTTCGCAAATTGCAGTTGAATATCTTCTGCAAAAAATCATGATAAGCATCAATGAGTTTGTTATCTATGTGTTTACAAAAAGATGAACAACTCCAGAAAATTTGACCTTTCTTATTCTTAGTTGCTGGTAAAATATTCATTGCTCGACCATAATTATCCATGATAATCGCGGCTTGAAAATTATCAGGTTTTTGATATGTCGTTTCTGCAAAATACGCTTCAGAAGATGCTGTATGTTTTCTACTGGCTCCACATAAAATATTTACCTTATCTTCAACTGAGGCACTGGAACATTCAGCCAGCCGAGTCAGTTTAACTTCGATTTTATCTTTTATCGATCTTAGCTTTGTTTTTGTGTCGTATAAACACTTTTGTCTTGTATGCAAGCACCATTTTATAATTGACTCCGCTTCCATAAGACATTCCGATGATGACAATTTTATTAGTGCCCTGGCAACATTGGATACATAGAATTCTTTGGAAGATATCAATTTAATGGTATCGATTCTGCTTCTTACTTGTTTATATTTATTAGATACTTTTTTTGCTGCATTCAATTTAAGTTTATCGACAGTAGAAATGTTGTAGCCTCGGGACGGTTTTGAGGTTGAAACCCGTTTTCGGTGCTGCTTCTTAAGCATTTTCAAAACATGCGATTGTTGCTGTAAAACTATGTTCGCATCTAAATTATCGCTGGTAATGAGAATCTTCAATTTTTTCTTATTATATACATCTCGTCTGATTTTATTTACTTTATTTTTCCGATGAGCCCACAGCCCTCTTTTAGGTTTATCAATTCGTTTTTGCGACGTTAATACAATTTTTTCTACAACAATGCTATCAACAGTAGCTTGTTTCAAATTAATTGGAGTAATATCTGAAGGATGCAATGATTCGTTCAGAGTTTGTTCCGGGTGGGATATATATTTTTTCTGTGCTTTTGATGATGACATACCTAAACTGATATCAACGCAATAATTCAGGTTTTTGCGTTTTCTGCCATTAAAATTTTCTCCAGTGCATTCATGCGTGTTCTCAATATTTTCCACTACACTGCTGGGAAAGCATGGTATTTGTTTAACATGACTCGATTTTTTCACTGCAAACATGTCATTTTTTACACTTGATTCAGCATGTACCATTGAATCGATATAAGTACTTGGAACACACTTAACTTCGAAGAGAATGACGGATTGATCAATTCTGTGTGGTTGCGAATGCGAATTGCCATATTTTTGGTATTCTACTTTATTTATTTTATCAGTGTTCGCAATCTGTTCGAAACTTTCATTATGGTTTATCAAGCATGATTCGTTGGAAATTAATTGAACACTTGTGGAACCACCGGAATTCTGTTGAATCGATTTCGATACAATGTTTACAATATCAAGAGGAGCTTCAGCAAAATTGGCATTCATTTGAATCTCGTCTTTTATGTGTCGTTTGATTGTCGACCTTGACTGTCCGGGAGTTTCAGCAGGCTCGATCTTGATTGCAACATCCGTTTTGCTTCGCTTATCTTTATGTTGATACCGTTTCGATTTCTGTGCATGATCTGGTCTTTTACTTTTCGTATTCCCCCGTACCTGATCATTCCAAGACAATTTGGTTGATGACTCCAACTGTTGACCGGCAACGGGAACCTGTACGGCGTTTTGTGACCGAATGGTACATGGGAATTGCTCCAAGGTGTTAGAACTGAATATTTTCAACAAATGTTGTCTCATTATGGAGGGAAAGTAAGTTACATTTTCGGGCTTCAATCCATATAGGATGGAAATAGCAAATGCAATGGAGAAAACACCACAATCCCTACCATTCAATTGCTGCTGAACTTTCGGAAATTCAACATGATCTAGGTTGTAAAAAGGAAACAACTTTGCGAGAAACGTTTTGTGATTTCGATGTAACGCTTTTCGATTAAGCGAATCGTAAATATAAATCTTGTGGGTATCGTAATAACAACATACCCAATGACCGCCTTCGTTTGTAGAAAAATTTTCACAACTGTGCAAAATCTGAATATGTTCTTTATCCAACGGTTTCGCAGGAATCAAATTGGGAATCTGTACTTTCCACGTATTTTCCATATTGAGATCATCATTAGCAATCTTAAGGAGTTCAGCAAATCGATCGATGTGTCGGTCCTGTATTAAATGCCCGTGAGCTATGACCTGTTCGAAAGTCAAACTGAACTCACTAATGGTCACTTTAGCTTTGCTAAGTGCCATCTCAATTTTGAATTGGCAATTGAAGAAAAAAAAAGTAACGAGCTGAAAGTTTGTTTATATTTTATTGATTCACAATTATCAATCAAAAGAATAATATCGAATTGTATTTAAGAACTTGTTATCACAAGATCGTAAATCGTTTTTATGTATTTAACCTTGAATGCTGTATAACAGCGTTGGTTAACTTTTAGCGCACAGCAGCTTATTGTTTTGGCGCACGGCAGCCTAGTATTAAGCGCACAGCAGCTTAAAATTTTTGGTGTAACCTGCGGGGGTGGCACACTGCAACCTTCGATCGTAGCGACCGTGTGGTCTCGACCTGGAAAAAAAATGTCAAGTAATATCCGACAGAACTAAAAAATAAACAAGTTATCTTTTTTTAGTAAAAAAAAATCCGCTAGGGTCGTGTAGTTAGTATGAATCGCCAATAAAATCTGAAGCTTCTGTTGAAGGTAATCCTATCAATGCAGACTAATCATACTAAGTATGTATACCTTATCAAAAAACCAGTTATAACAAATTTTCATAAAACCAACACGCGTGCGTTTTTTTTAATCTTCTCTACTCAAAAATGTTAAGACCACTGAAATACAAGCATACTAGAATGCCCACTAAGCGAGACTACAGAGGTAGTGCTGGTCAGTATTTCGTGAATCAGCTATCGTAGGATAGAAAGAAACAGTCTCTCCACGGGATTACACCTCGTAGGATAGAAAGAAACAGTCTCTCCACGGGAACGAAGATCGAAAATAAATCGAAATAGTTCTGGGCATGGAGTCTCACTTGCAACCCAATTGTACAGAATTGGATGGAGCCGAAATTTGGTTTCCCTAGTGGTAGCGCTGGCGACGCTGATGAGTTATACCTGTCCGTCACTAAAGGGTCGAAACAATATCGATGCAAACGTGTAATGAAACTGATATCGGAAGTTCCATTTTAACTTAATATTGTACAAGAAATTGGTCGGTAATCTTTTTTTTTGTTTTAACCATTGAATTGGTACAAAAATCTGATTCTCTTACAGATTTTGACCAAGTATTGATTTTTAGCAACCGGAAATCGGATTTCCCTACGTCACCCTTGAAATCCATCCCGAAGAACACCCACTTTTATGGTGATCTATCAGTTGCGTGAGTGCGAGAAAGATTTCTTAAAATATAAAACCTCCGATTTTCACGTGTAACAGGATTTTTACCAATCGTACGACTGATCGATGACCTTAATAACTTTTTTTTTTTAAATCAGTCGATAATCGACCTCAAATTTTCATGAAAACATACTTAATATATGTGATGGACGGCATTAAATTTTTCTAAGCGAATCCTATGACCGAAGCTACCACGACAGGATTACTTTAAATTTGACGCAAATGAGTGAATTATTGACATTCTCGTTTTTAATTGATATAGCAATTAAACAAAAATACAATTAAAGTCTCAAGGTGGATGGAAACGGAAGAGAAAGATGGAAAAATCCTGTTAGAAGGAAATATTGGATCAGCTTTAGTAATCGATTGAGTTCAGAAAGAATTCTCGACCCCGAATTTTCGTGAGATTAAATAAAATATATGAAAAACATTTTTTGTTTATACGAATCCCCTGACCTACACGACCACGACAAAATTCGCTTCATTATTACTTTTTCCAGGAAAAAACAGTAACACGAAACATGCCGTAAAGAGGGGTTTGCGACATTGACGATATTTTAACAAAATTTTTACCGGAATATTAGACTTACCTTTTCTAATAGAATGTCGTTTTCGTAGAAAAGTGACCTTTGAGCGAATGCAAATCCTTTTCGGAGAGTTCGTACGATGTTTTTTTTTCGTTTTTGATGCAACGAAGCACTGCGTCAAAGCGAACACGTCACCGATGTTTAGCAATTTGACGATTAAACAACTGACGTTATAAGTTTTCAATCCGCCCGTAGGTAGAAGATGGCGCTACTACTATTATACACGGTGTAAAAAAACGAGTTATGAATGAAAATTTATTTAAATATTCATTATAGTTTTTAGTTTTCAATATTAATTGAGACCTTTGCTGTTATTACCCACATCAGCTTCAAACCGAAAATCTGAATTGGGGATAGGTGAGTAATGAGATCGATAAATTCAAGCAAAATACAACGTGAATAAAAAGAAAATATTGTTTTTGATTTTTTTTATTTATCAATTTTTTTCAGGTATTGCAGTGTAGAATTTGCAGAAAAGGTATCGTAATCGTAAACACAGCAGCTTTCCACAACTTAATTATGAAGAATTTGGATCAGATTTCTGGTAAGAAATAAGTGAAATGAAATAAATTGAAGTGAAAATCTTCCGTGCAAAATTCACTTTTTATTTATCAACACATAATTTTCAGGTATCTAGCATCAAATCTGCAGAAAAAAGACGTGTTTTGATATGAAGACTGGGTCAGGGAACAGGTAAGTATTTAAATTATTTATTAAACTTTTCGTAGGTATCCAACTGTGGCATCAGTGAAAAAAAGGCATCGTAATCACAGCAGCTGTTTACAAAATCGAAGCGGCATCAATGATGGTTTCGGGAATCTAGATCGGAGAACTGTTAAAAAAGCATAATAATAAATCGAAGTAAAAACACCGATAAAAACAAATTGGTTTTCAGTTATTTATTGGTTTTCAGTTATTTATAATATACTTTTTTAGGTGTACAATCATCGCATTTGCAAAGAAAGACATCATGAGCACAGCAACTAATGAAAATAACGAAGAAGCATCCGCTAGAATGAATGAAACACTTATTGTATTATTTTATATACTTACTCTTCTCATTTCTGATGAAAATCATTCAATTGTGGAAATAGCAAACTTTTACGCATAGACGACTGCGCATCTCTGCGTAAGAATTTCACTAACTACAATGAAAATTAGACATGAGCGCTCAATGAACAAGCATCAAGAGACGCGGTAGCGGCTCGACGCCAAGTATTAAATCCTTTATACAATGCTACATGCTTCATTGTACA
>JARBWI010000189.1:0-102653 GCA_037576405.1 Campoplex capitator
TGACAAATGTTGTCGGAGAGGCTCCACCATGTTGGTACCCAGGTATGTCCTACAGGACCCTGAGTCAACCAACGCATGGCAGGGTCGGTCCTCGATTCGAACCCATAGGTAGTGCCTATTATCTAAGGCACGACGCCGAAGAGATGCCAACATCTCTCCCAACGCGGCGTCCTCCATGGGTGGAATCTCCTCGAGAGACACGAGCTGTGCCACAGGGGGCTCGGGGATAGGGAGGGCAGGGTCGGACTTCTCTGGGAGGGGTGACTTCGACTCGGGTTCGATCCACGGGAGTGAATCTTTGGAGCTACAGGGCTGGGGCTCATCAACGGGGGAGGGCTCTACGGGGAATTCAAGGGAAGAATCTACTTTATCAAAATAGGGAGAATTTAACTTAATGGCGTTGCCAATGTTATCTTTTACTGGGGCTGGGGGATTTTCAGGGGTTTCAGGGGGGATAGGGTCGGTACGGGGTTTTCTCGGGGAATAAGGAGGGTCCGTGGATAACCTCCGGGGGGGCAGGGTGCTTATTGTCCCCCCGGCTGGCCGTTTCCCGCATTCCGACTCGCGCATCGCTCGCATGTCCTCGTCGTTGCGCCAGGCTTGCCACAGACACGGCAAAACACACCCAACGGGCTCACGCACTCGCGATAGAAATGCCCGGGAAGATGGCAGTTATAACACGAATAAATTCGCCGATTCTGGGGGCTAGGGATCTGGGGGCTCGTTTTCGGGGCTACCTCAGATAGAGGCGGAATCTGGGCTGGGGGTGGGGTCCACAGGGGCGATGTCGAGCCCGCTGCGGCGGCGTAGCTGGGGTACTGGCTTTGAGGGGCAGGGGAAGACTGGGTCTGGGACTCTGGGGTGGATTGTGCAGCTGGTGGGGTCCTGTTAATCTTTTTCGGGGCCTTGGAGGACTCAGCAGCCGCTACACCTCCTTGGAGGTTTTTTCCGGAAGCCCGATAGGCGCTCGAAGGGAAGGCGGACTGCTGCGGGGTCGGGGGAGGACGATACTGCCTAGCACGCTCGGCGAGTTCCTCTCGACGACGGCATTGTCGTTTGAGATCGAGGTAGGAGTGTACCTCGTCTCGATTGACGTGCGGAGCGAACGTGGGGTGCAGATTCCGACATGAAATGTCGAGCTGGGTATCGAGAGATAAAGGGGGATTGAACTGATCAAAAAGGGCTCTCAATTTTACCAAATATTCGGCAACAGGCTCGCCAGGCCCCTGAGTACGAAGCTCAACTTCGTGCCTCAGGCGGTCTTGAAGATCACCGTGGCCGTATTGTTCTCGAAAATGGAACACGAATCCCTCATAATCGTCCCAATTAACTTTTTCCACTCGGTGCCACAGACGCGCGTCTCCGGTGAACGCCTCTGGTAATGCACGCAATAATTCGTCCTCAGACAAATCCTGAGCGACGCCGTATTCGTGGAGCTCATAAAGGAACTCCTCCGCATCCTCATCACGTTTACCGGCGAATTTAGGACCGTACTTTTTCCAGTGGTTCGCCGCGCCACCATCGCGAGAAGACCGAGAGGTGGTGAACACCTGAGACGCCTGGCTGTGCACGGGTGGTGGGGAGGGAGGATGATAAGAAGCTCTAGGGGTGTGTGGGAGGGTAGGGGGCAGGCGGGTACTATTATGCTGGGGTCTCGTGGTTGGGACCGTGTAGGTCCGCGTTAGATCAACGAGATCATGGGGGCTCGGGGCTCGTATATCGGGAAGAAGCGTGGGAGAGGGGCGGTGTGAACGGGGAAGGGTCGTAAGGGGTCTTCGGGTGTTTTCAGGGGAGGGAGGAAGGGCAAACGTTACCGTAGGCCCGGGATTTCGACCTGGAACAGGGACTAGTGGTTCATGGAGATTATCAGGGGCATCTTCGAGGCTGAAGTCGTTATCAAACTCGATCGGGTCTTGATAAGGCCCTCTGGATTGCCCTGTATTTAAAATGGGATCCAGGCGAGCCGGTGACGGTTGGCGAGCTGCCGGTGATGATTGGCGAGCTGCCGGGCGAGGAGGGGTATCCCGGGGACTAGGGCGAATTACACTCCAAATTTCGGGAGATTCCATGGCGTGAGTGAGAGTGTATGGAAAACCTGCTCGCTCATCCAAATCCTCGTCCCAATGAACTGGGACCTTTGGAAAACGCTTTCGGATTTCGAACCGCAATAATCGGTCCCTTATATCCTCCAACGATCCGCTCCACGTGATTCCCGACCGATCACAGCGCATTAGCAGCTGTCTGAGGTCAGTTAACTGCTCTATTTGAGCTCGAATCTCGACTATCCGGGCCCGGGGGTCGACTGGTACTGGAGGCGGGAGTCTATGGGGGTGTGACGCGCCCGTTATGGTCGCGGTCGTCATTATTGGGGCTGTACAGGAGGGGGTGGTTACCGTGAGGGTGGAGGTGGGAACGCCGTAGGGAGGATCCATCGTACTGGGCAATAAATTTCCCGCAAAACAATTTTATTTGAAAATAAAAAAAAATTACAGGAAACGAGTTGACTTCTACTAACTCGACTGTAGTACCGAAAATTCTCCTCGAGGCGCTTGAATTACGAAAGGAACCGTAAAAAAAAAAATTCAATAATCACCCGAAATTCTCCGCGCGGTAATTTAAAATAAGTTAAATGACCGAGCAGTCTCAAAAATATCGAGCAATAATTATGCGAAAATTTTTACACAATTCGTTAAAGCGGTACCACGCGCACTAAAAGACGTCGGAAAAATTTTATACCGTGCTGAAAATACACGAATATTCCCGGTAATACGCGTGGGGTCTTGCGAAAAATAAATTTTTCGGGCAGTCAGGGCACAATGGGGGGGGGTAACACAATATTGGGTGGGGTGATCACTGTAGGTGAGCGGCGAAATCTCGCTACGCAACACCAATTACACAAAAAAAACAATTCAAATATCAATCACAAAATATGAGTCATCAAAATTAAATAATTGACAAAAGCAACAACTCTTGTTGTTGGATAACTCTGCGCGACTATTTCACGTCAGAGTGCTGCGGTGTGCTAATGAACAACGAGTTCACGGGTGAGCACTAATTATAAGGGGACTAGAAACGCTTCCGAAAAAAATTTTTAATTCCCGAAAAATAATAATTACGAGAATTTATCGAAAATTACCGAAGGTGAGAAAGTTTCCACTCCGCGGTAATTTACGCGAGAATATTTCCGGAAAGCTCGATTGGGAATTGACAGGCCCCACGTTGGGCGCCAAAAATTTATGACGATAATCGCCACCGATCCCTGAAAATGGGTAAAATCCAGGGAGAAAATAAATCGAACAAACACGAAAAATTGGGAGAAAATCAATAACAAAAATTGGTTTTATTGAAATAGCAAAAGTCCCGTAATTTCGTTTGATTTGGGCGCCAGTTACTTTTTAAAGTAAAAGTAACAAAAAGAACAAAATGAATACAAAAATAAAATAAATAATTCTCTTCTTTTGATTTCTCCTTTTTCAGGTTTTAACAATAATAATATTAATAATACTGGGGGGGGGAACTGTACAAACCGGGGCTAGCGTAAAAGAAACAAAATTATAAAAAGAATATTATCACAAATTCGCAAGAGACTCTAACTTTAATCTCGAGGATCGACGGGTTCCTGTCGCTCAGGCGTACTTACAAATACCCGTGATCAAACTAATAAAATAAAGAAAATAATAGAAGAAAGCGAAAATGAAATCTCGATATAATAAGAAAAATAAACGAAACTCTTGTGCGGCAAATAGCTCGCGATCACTATTCATTGTGTTTCTTTTTGTTACTTCTATTTAAAAAGTAACTGGCGCCCAAATCAAGGAAAATTACGGGACTTTTCTAATTCAATAAAAGACAATTTTTGTTATTGATTTTCTCCTAATTTTCCGTGTTTATTTAATTTCTTTTCTCCCTGGATTTTACCCATTTCAGGGATCGGTGGCGATTATCGTCATAAATTTTTGGCGATAATCGCCACCGATCCCTGAAATGGGTAAAATCCAGGGAGAAAAGAAATTAAATAAACACGGAAAATTAGGAGAAAATCAATAACAAAAATTGTCTTTTATTGAATTAGAAAAGTCCCGTAATTTTCCTTGATTTGGGCGCCAGTTATTTTTTAAATAGAAGTAACAAAAAGAAACAAAATGACGCTAGCATAACAGTCACACTATTGTATGACGTAAAGACCGTCAATCCGGTACTTTAGTCAAGCCGGGGGGAGTTGTGACGTTGTAGCCCCGTCACAGGCTGCGTCGTGGTGGAATCCACCACAGCACTCTCCGCGTTATTAGATTTAGGCCCTTAGGGGCACCGTAGTGTTACTTTTGGCCTTCCGAGGCCCCGTCGAACCTCTCCGGAGCACTGTAGTACACCGCAAGCACCTGCAAGTCACCATCAGCAATAAGAAAACGCCCAGAACAACAATACAACCCAAACCACGAGTCCACAACGAGAAGAAACTCGTCAAGAGCACCGAGACCACGTACAAGTCCCAATACCCAGTCCCACCCCGAATAACCCCCTCACCCACACATTTCCCTCCACGATTACCCCCAGAAATAAAAATTGGCGAACTCACCTAGGGTAAGGGAATAAATCCCTTACCTGTCGAAGATCCAAGGCTCCGTGGAGCAGCGGGGAAAATTGAGGACGGTAGGAGACGAGTCGGGAGGACATAACCTCCAAACTCGAACATCCTCGGACGAAGGACGTTCACCCGTCAACATTACGCCGATCGGACGAGTCCCCCGGCGTCAAGGCTCCTACCCTCCATCGTTTCGACACAACACCTCGCCAATATTCCACACGAGAAGAACGAAAACATCGAACGACTCCCACCTGTCACTCGCACGGCACACCGAACGCACAACAACACACCGAACGAAATACTGCGGGCCGCCATGTTGCGAGTTGAGTACCGAGTTCGGATTTTCGCCACGGTGGCGTTCCGGGACAGCGAGGACGACGCCAGCGTCCCGAGCGGACATAAATCACCAATCGAAGACCCCCCGCAACGAGTCCCTTTCTCCTTCCCCCATCCTCCCTTACCACCGAGTGTCAACGCGACCACGATTAACGAGCGCTAATTGGTTCGCGGGCGTGCGCGTATCGATTACATTATCGATCGCCACGCGCATCATCGATCGAAGAAGACGGACGAAGAAGAAGATGACGTCACTTCTACAACGACTCGGCGTGTGTACCGTGGGCGCTCTTGAGCTTTTTGAACTATTATTGCGATAAAAATTATTAACAGTGACAATTTGACAACGACAACCCGGCTCGACCATTAGTAAACGATTTTTGGACATTGGTGGATAATTTTGGTGTCGTTCGAACGAGATTAAACAACAAGTAAGTCGTTTTTTCTCACCGCGGTGTTTCGGCCAAGAGCGCGTGGCTTAACGCCATCTTCGCCGGGACGCGTTCATCGAGATCGCAAGTGTTTTTCGCGATAAATAAATTGTCCGAGTCCTTCTGGCTCGTGGCATCATTTCAATAGAGTGTGAAAAGACTTTTCACGATTATTCATCGTCATGAGAGTGCTGTGGTGCTAGGATTTAAGTTAGAAATAGTCGATAAAGTGCGTGCGATTTTCCCCCCCCTTCCCCCTTAGAGTCATTCGTTCGGCCGAGTGCCCGAATCGTCGTGTCGTACGACGCCGTACCCAGTATACATTATTTTTGCCCTCTTTATTCGCGTAATTCACTACGCTCTATTGATTATTATCAAGTAAATTGAATTATTTTTCGTTACGAGGAGAGTGATCGCGAGCTATTTGCCGCACAAGTGTTCGGAAACTCCTTTCATTTTTTTTTTAATGTTATTATATCGAGATTTCGTTTCTTCTATTATTTTTTTTTAAGTATTTAATTATATAAACGTCAATCGCTTGAATTTTTCCACCTCGCAAGTATCACAGACTCGTTGAAAGTTTTTTTTTTTTTAAACGATTTCATTGTATCAGCAGTGAAAAAAGTTGGCATTCGATCGGCGTAATTCTCCGATCAAATGGCAAATTGTTAAAACACGTACAGCCTCTGGAAATTGTATATCGGTTTGACGTTTTAAGCGCGGCTGCCGTTCAGGATACGTGACAATTGGCAATTTTGATGTTGCCAATCGCACACGAGCGCACAAGTTTACAGACTTTCAATGTCATTTTAAAATGACGGCTCGCGGTCAACGCCGGAAACGAAATGTGTCGTCTCGACGTCCGCGGAGACAACGAAAATGAGAAAAAAAAAAAAAAAAAAATCTCGAGTCCAGACACGTGCCTCCGCTTAATCGTTGTACCAACAGACGCGCGTACCAACTTTAACACGAATTATTATGTTACTGGAGAATTATTACGCAAACGAGATCGGAGCCGGTGCGAATGACGTAGCAACGAGTCGATGACTCGATTTATGTTGATTTTTCCACCGACAAACTCTTTCTTTTGCTGAATTATCGGCCACTCCCAAAATGAGCGATATGGATATGGCCCTTCGAAATATCAGCTGACATTTTTCGCTCGCTCATCTGCACTGTTTTTTTTTGTTTGTACTTATTCAGAAGAATATATAGCCACAGTGCAGAAGAATATATAGCCACAGGGCCACACAGGGCCACGTTATTACATATAGCTGTGTGGGCAACGAGTTTTCGAACGCAGCTCTGTCGCGACCAATAAGAAGCTTGATAGCATCAAAAGGCCTTTCATTGTGTGTCGTATACATACACACCAATACTTCGATCTTAGCATAATCTTGAGCCTGTGCAAAGTTTTTTCTCAGCAAATACGGCATCAATCGTGCTGATCCAGGGCTTAATCGAAAGCTCTTTTCATAATAAGTCTCCAGTTCAATTTTCAAATCATAATATTTCTCCCCGGCTCCGTAATTAAGGAAAGAAATTTCATATTTTACCCCCACCACGGCGAATCATTTTGTTTCGAGATAATATACTCTGGGCGAGCCGCGGGCTAGCAGACGACAGAGCTGCCAAATGTACTTGTCCCGAGACTCTACCGAGTCTCTTGATGGTAGCGTAGTGGATAGCGCACGAGACTCGAACTCCGAGGGTCCCGGGTTCGAGTCTCCCTCGGATGATGTGGTTTTTTCAGCTTCTACATGCAGCGGCGCTGGTCTTTGAGTGGGTTACGAATCGAGATTTATATCCATTCTGTATCGTGTCGTTACCTGCGTGGGTTTGATTGAAACTGCGTTGAGTTCCGAATCGAAATTGATACCGATACTTTTTCGTATCGATACCAAAGCTGCGTAGTCCGAATCGGGATTGATACCGATCATTTATCGTATCGATACCAAAGCTGCGTGGGTTCCAAATCGGGATATATACCGAATATGTTTGGTATCGGTAACAAAGCAACGTGGGTTCCAAATCGGGATGTATACCGAATATGTTTGGTATCGATACCAAAGCAACGTGGGTTCCAAATCGGGATATATACCGAATATGTTTGGTATCGGTACCAAAGCAACGTGGGTCCCGAATCGGGATTGATACCGAAAAATTTCGGATAAAAAAGTACCACATGATACCGATACCGGATACCCAAATACTATGGTATCGCGAACAGCCAGGGAATACAATGGCTGATCATTCCACGTCTGATATGAGCAAAAATAATCAATCAACGTAGAAATAAGTTTGATAAGAAACACTATACGAATTGAGAAAGAGAACGCGTGAGTTCTTATAAATAAAAGTACCATAGATGTGTTTATAAAATATTAAATATACAAATGATAAAAGTAATAAGAAACCGAAGCATAGAGACGTTTTCGTTCTATGAGCTCGAGTTATACTTTTGGTCTTTTCGTTGATCAGTCCTTCGACAGCTCTCATCCAGTAAAGACTTTTGATAATAAAATAATATAATTGCTCTGCTTAAACTGAGTCTCAAACTTTATTTCACAACCTGCTTCCCGACATAACCCAATAGGAACTCACAAGCGAGTCCACTAAAGTCCCAAATCCCGAGTCCCAATTGGGACTTTTTTCAGGACTTTTTCCAGAGACTTGCTGATCCGCCAGGGAAAGACCTCGCCGGTAAGTGCACGAACCTGCACACCTCTCCACGAGAGAGAAGAGGATCTCAAAAATCCTTAGTTTCGATTTTTGAACAACTAACCAATGTTCAAAAATCATGAAACGTTTCAATACCAAGGTTTTTTAGGCGAGATGTTTTTTATACCAAGGTTTTTTTAGGCGAGATGTCTTTTATACCAAGGTTTTTTCAGCGAGTAGATTTATCTGTGAAAACAAATGAAAAAGGTGGTCACCAACAAATGGACTTATGCAGGCTTTTTTTCCCGAGGAGGGGATTTTTGGCTAGGATATCACTTCATTTTTTCTGACTCCGAATTTAGTATTCATTTTAAGTGTTTTGAGTTGTTATTGGCCAAGGTATTTGAGGCGAGATGTTTTTTATCAAGGTTTTTTAGGCGAGTTAGCTGATATTTTTAAAGAAAAAATGAAATGAAAAATGGCAATATCAGATAACGGCGTTAACTCATTCTTTGTAATATGGAGTATAAGTAAACAGGAAAAAACTTACAAGGAACAAAATCCTCATTCAAAAGTCATCAATGCTTCTATCTCAATTTCTCACCGAGATATGATTTTGTGCCCATTACCAGGATTATCCCTGGAAAATTACGGTTTTTCGTGATTTTTCAGACGAAAATCGCTCGTCTCCGAGTAAATATGGTAAAATTATGATTTTTTTTTCCAGCCACACAATTTGTTTTGCTCACACGAACGGTAAGCACGTGCCAACGTCTCAATTTATCGCGAGGAGGCAATTTTCAACTTTTAACCATCGGCTTGGAAAAATCAAAGTTATTACATCAATTTGCAACGAATGTACTCTGTGGAGCTGAATTTAAGCCCAAATTCATGCCGATATCTCAATCTCTCGCCGAGATATGATTTTTGGCCCATTTACCACGATTATCGCTGGAAAATGACGATTTTTCGTAAATTTTCAAACGAAAATCGCTCGTCTCCGAGTAAAAGTAGTAAAATAATGATTTTTTTTTCAGTCAACATGTTTTGATAAGTTGAAAGGAAGAGCAAATACGTGCCACCGTCTCAATTTATCGCAAGAGGGCAATTTTCAACTTTTGACCATCAGCTTGGAAAAATCAAAGTTTTCACATCAATTTTGCAACGAAGATTTTATCGTGTTGGCTCGATGGGAGTACTATGCTAATTCTTTTTCTGCAAATGTATTCTGTGGAGCTAAATTTGAGCCCAAATTCATGCCAACCTGTGAGAATCATTTACACAAATGTTGTCGCTGCAAACAATTCCAGAAAACTTGTCGCTGTACAATATTTTGCTCCTTCCGGAGCAAAACTCTCACCAACACGATTTTTATGTAGCTCAGTGACAAGATTTTCATGTCGCTGAGAGTTATTGTTATTAGCGATTAATCCAACTAGCAGGGAATAAATGCATCGCTATCAGAAAGCGATGAATGTTTTCCCTGTAAGAATCATTTAGACAAATGTTGTTGCTGCAAACGATTTCAGAGAACTTGTCGCTCTATAATATTTGGTTCCTTCCGGAGCATAATTCTCAGCGACACGATTTTCATGCTGCTCAGTGACAAGATTTTTATGTCGCTGAGAGTTGTTGTCGCTTTGTGATTAATTTAACAAACAGGGAAAACATGCATCGCTATCAGAAAGTGATGAATATTTTCCCTCTATAAATGTTGTCGCTGTAAACAATTCCAGAAAACTTGTCGCTCCACAATATTTGGTTCCTTCCGAAGCAACAACTTGTCGATAAGAGTTATCCAGAGCTTCCGGATAACTCTCAGCGACAAGATTTTCATGTGGCTCAGTGACAAGATTTTTATGTCATTGAGAATTATCTGGAGCTTCCGGATAACTGGCAGCAACAAGATTTTCATGTGTCGCAGCAACAAGATTTTCATGTTGCTCAGCGACAAAATTTCTATGTCCCTGAGAGTTATCATCGCTTTGCAATTAATATAATGCCAGCGGCGATGTTATATAGTTATGCTAAAAATGAATAAAATTGTGGGTGTAGAAATGGGGCAAAGGTTGTGAAGCATATTCATTCATGAAGCATATTCCCCCGTCACTGGAGCATGTCGGTGGTAATGCCAGCTGCAAATTAGCATTTGTGAGGTTATGACGAGCTGTCAAAGCTGTAAGCACAGTATTCACGTTTTTCTTCCTTAACCCTGCACTCTCGAGAAAATAAATGGTTAGCCAACGTTTGTTGTTTGACAAGGAACAAGTTTGTAACTATTATTTTCTCGAAAATGTCAACGGCGTGAAAGAAAAATGTGAACCTATTTCAGCTATCTCTCTCACACTCGCGTCCATATGGGCCGTCGAAATATCGATGATGATTTTTTCATCGCGATCAGCTGACGTCACCTGCTCGTCTGCACTGTTTGTTTTGTGTCGTCAGTCGCGACCAATCAGAAAGACGCCAGCACCACGAGGCCTTTCTCTGTGTCGTATACATACGCGCACGCACACTCCGATCATTGCATATTTTTTTCTGTGCAAAGCTTTTTTTCAGCAATTACGGCATTAATTGGGTTGATTTATGGCTCAATCGAAGGAGGATAACTTAATTAGTCTTTAGTCCAAATTTCAGATCATGAGATCACCCTTGAGCTCCGTAATTTAAGAAAGAGTTTACCCCCACCGTCGAAATCGCTTTATTCAGAGATAATATACTCGGGTGAGTCTCGGGCAAGCAGACGACGCTGTCAAATGTACTTGTCCCGAGACTCTACCGAGTCTCTTGGTATTCATAATTTAAATATAAAATAATCATACTTTAAAATTCGAATCAGCATCGGTTTAAAAATATTATTTTTGATCACCAACATGCGTTTCGTGATAGCATCTGAATGTCAAATTTCTTGAAGTAAATAGATGTAGCAGAAATAAAATCTTCAACGTAATCTGCTATGAAGCGCGGATCATATTTTTTTCCAGAACGAGAAAATATCATGACGGCAAGTATCTCGCAATTATTTTAGGGCGAAGTAGATTTCGCATTGTGTAATGGCTTCAGGCAAGAAACTTATTCGCCATGGGCGAAAATAATTCTTGTGACAGGAATTGTTATTATGTCTCTGTCACAAAAACAAGAAAAAAAATAACACGGGGAAAAATGTACAATTATTATGAAAAATGGTATCTGTAGAACGAAACAGCATTACTCGATTAACAGTGGAATAATTGGGAGCTTCACTTGACGAAAGTAAAAGCCCCAGAATGACGTCACGCCATCGTCTCTAGAATACCGACGAAGTAGGTGCAGGATAGAAAGAGAGCATGCCACTGCATGGTGCAATATCAATTCGGAGAAAACTTTGATTCAAATTGATCCAGAATGATGGAAAAAATAAGTAGCTTTCGCGTCACTTGATTAACAGTGTAAAATTGGGTGTTACACTTGGCTAAAGTGGAAGCCCCACAATGACGTGTTACCAGTGTCACAGCTCATCGATGTGCACGACGAACAGCATCGCGTTCGGTGATGCAAAATGATAAAAAAAATCATTTCACACCAACAGAAAATGGGAAATAAAAAAAAAAAAATCTTCGAAAATATACAATTTTGTTGGACGTATGCATTTATGTTTTTTATTAAAAAAACAGCCGTTCGCTTCAAAGTCTCGAGCTCGACTGAGACAAAAAAGACAAGCCTATAAGCGATTTCTTTCTCTCATTGGTCGAAATATTCCCCTCCACAGCTCTTTTTTTCGAACAAACTCTGCTATTGGTTGAAATCGAAAATTTATTCATTATTGCACACATATACTGTATAAAAGCATGTGTCTTCTCGCGCGCGACTTATTTCTTCTGAACACTCTGTCCATAGAAGAGAAGAAAAATGTTTGGGAGGATGTGACGTCGTGTTCATCAGAAAAAAAAAACTATAAAGACTTCCATTTTTGTATATATATATATATATTTGCACAGCCATCTCAATGACCTCCGTATGTGTAACAGGCGCCCGAGCCTCCGCCACCTGGGGATAACTTGGGCATGTATAAAATACAACAAAATAATGGTCGACGTTTTTTGATCAAGGGAACCAAAAGAGGGGTAATTAATTCATTTATCTGATATACACAAAAAAATGCTACGTGCAAAGTTAGAACTGAACTCCACTTATATTAAGACTATTTGCCCTCCGATGTATTTACGAATATTACAGTGAATACTTTTACGCCTCCAACACTGTTGCCACTTCTCGAATTCCGGCTGTTGATCCTGTCGGTGGCTCCATCAGTCCAACGATGAAACATTTTCTCATGCAGAGACTATATATGTAAGAAAACACTCATTTCCTCGATACTGTCTATATTTTACGGGATTATTTCTAAGGGATTATTCACTATGGAAGCGTCGATGAAAAAATTTGTAAACTACCTTTTCGAATATTTTCGAGGTTGCTCTGTCCGATGGTACGATTTAAATTTTACTCACACTCCGTTTTAATTATATTTTTGCAAAATAAAGTAGAAAAGTAGCAATTTGCCAGATACGTTTTTTTTGTTTCATATTTCGGAAGTATTATGAAGAGACTCGGTAGAGTCTCGGGACAAGTACATTGACAGCTCTGTCGTCTGCTGGCCCGAGGCTCGCCGAGACTATACTTTCTCTGAATAAAACAATTTGCGGTAGCGGGGGTAAAATTGGAATATCATTTTGTTCAATTATAAAGCTCAGGAGCCACTGCGCAACTTGAAAATTGAACTTTCAGCTATCGTACAATAAGGTGCTCTAGGCTTTAGTTTGCGGAATAACGGCAAAATTTACAAAAAATGTGTTGAATTTTCCGAATATTCAAGTTTTGGGATAAAAATGAGTTTTCAATAGTTGATATGCAAGTTGGACTTAATGCCCAAGGTTTTTCGGGTCGTTGATAATTAACTTGTTATTAGTTTTACAAAATTGATTTGTTCACACAAATTATAACGAAAATCGCAGTGTTTCAAAATCGTTTCCGGAATCGTAATCTACTCAAAAAATACGTACGTAAACATGTAGTTACAATTTATTCAAACAAATTCTGGAAAATAATAAAAAACTTCAAAAAATCGTTATTTACAGGAATAATTTGTTTGAAATATGTTCATATTATTCGTTTGAAAAAATTAATTGAATTTATTGAACAATTTGTTTAAACAAGTTATGACGAAACATATTATCAAGAGACTCGGTAGAGTCTCGGGACAAGTACATTTGGCAGCTCTGTCGTCTGCTAGCCCGCGGCTCGCCCAGAGTATATTATCTCGAAACAAAATGATTCGCCGTGGTGGGGGTAAAATATGAAATTTCTTTCCTTAATTACGGAGCCGGGGAGAAATATTATGATTTGAAAATTGAACTGGAGACTTATTATGAAAAGAGCTTTCGATTAAGCCTTGGATCAGCACGATTGATGCCGTATTTGCTGAGAAAAAACTTTGCACAGGCTCAAGATTATGCTAAGATCGAAGTATTAGTGTGTATGTATACGACACACAATGAAAGGCCTTTTGATGCTATCAAGTTTCTTATTGGTCGCGACAGAGCTGCGTTCGAAAACTCGTTGCCCACACAGCTATATGTAATAACGTGGCCCTGTGTGGCCCTGTGGCTATATATTCTTCTGCACTGTGGCTATATATTCTTCTGAATAAGTACAAACAAAAAAAACAGTGCAGATGAGCGAGCGAAAAATGTCAGCTGATATTTCGAAGGGCCATATTGACGCGAGTGTGAGAGAGATAGCTGAAATAAGTTCATATTTTTCCTTTCCGCCCTTGACATTTTCGAGAAAATAACTGTTACAACTTGTTCTTTGTCGAACAACGAACGTTGGCTAACCATTTATTTGCCCGGGAATGCAAGGTTATGAGAGAAGAATGTGTTGCAGGTTTGTCGTTACCGAGTCTGAACGAATGCTGTGATACTGCTTTGACAGCTCGTCATAACCTCACAAGTTCGAATTTTCAGCTGGCATATTACCGACATGCTCCAATGACGGGAGAATATGCTTCATGAATGAATATGCTTCACATGTTTTGACCTATTTATTCTTACACCCACCATTTTATTCATTTATAGCATGACTTACAATGCCACAGGCATCAGATTAATCGGTAAGCGATAATATCTCTCAGGAAAATAAACTCTTGTCGCTAAGCGACATAAAAATCTTGTCGCTGAGCCACATGAATATCTTGTCGCTGAGGCAAATGAAAATCTTGTCGCTGTGAGGGCTCAGTGACATGAAAATCTTGTCGCTGAACCACATGAAGATTAATCGCTAAGCGATAATATCTCTCATCAGTGACATAAAAATCTTGTCGCTGAGCGACATGAAAATCTTGTCGCTGCGAGGGCTCAGTGACATGAAAATCTTGTCGCTGAACCATATAACGATTAATCGCTAAGCGATAATATTTCTCAGTGACATAAAAATCTTGTCGCTGAGGCAAATGAAAATCTTGTCGCTGCGAGGGCTCAGTGACATGAAAATCTTGTCGCTGAACCACATGAAGATTAATCGCTAAGCGATAATATCTCTCAGTGACATAAAAATCTTGTCGCTGAGCGACATGAAAATTTTGTCGCTGAAGCAAATGAAAATCTTGTCGCTGAGGCAAATGAAAATCTTGTCGCTGCGAGGGCTCAGTGACATAAAAATCATGTCGCTGAGCCACAAGAAAATTTTGTACATTCATCCCTTTTTGATAGTGATGCATTTTTTTCCTGCTAGAGGTCAAATTCAAAAAAAAATTGTCCGAAAAAAAAAATTCTAAGAGAAATTCGAAGAAAAATCCAGGCGATTTAGTATGAAAATACGCAACTTCTTGTATCGGTAAAATTTTCTATAAACCATATCATTCTTGGGTTATTTTGAATTTTTCAAAACTTTCTGTTTTTGGCCAAAAACGAAATAACTTTCGGGAAAAAAAACACAACAAATTTTTCAAAAGAAGAAGTTGGAGCTTTTGCATTGCATTCCAAGTTTTACATAGTAAAAGAAAAAAAAATCTCTTATATTGTGTGCCGAATCCGCGATGGTCGAAAAAAGGCATAAAAACGGTCGGGAATCAAAGTCCGTACAAGGCCAAAAAAAAAAATCAATGGAAAAATATTTAAATAAGGCAAACTGGAGCCTGATCCATCCTTTTTGAAGAGCCACTTTGGAAATTCGAATATCTTTCTTTTTGGCAGAGTTGTCTGGTGTATCTAAACGTTTGAGCGGTAGTGTACGAGTGGATCGACGAAACTAAACCAATTTAAACCATGGGGAAAGATTCACGAAGTATGTGATCATGAAAAAATTTAGGTTTCGGAGGAGTCAGAAAAAAAGGAGTGATATCCTAGCCAAAAATCCCCTCGACGGGGAAAAAAGCCTGGACAAGTCCATTTGTTCGTGACCGCCGTTTCCATTTGTTTTCACAGAAAAATCTAACCCCGCTAAAAAAAATTAAAACCTCCAATAAAATGAAAAATAGAAAAAAACCCTAGAAAAAAATAGCTCCTAAAAAATTGGAGAAAAACCCTAAAAAAAATTCAAGACAATTTTAAAAAAATACAATAAACGTGAAAATGGTAAAAAAAAAGTTGACGATTTTCGCTCAGCACTAAAAATTCTTGATATCCATAAAAGGACAAGTATTCCATTGATGGCTGAAAATCAATTAACGAGGAAAAGGGAAAACTCCCAAAAAGACATGGCACAAAAAAAGAAACCCTTAAATACAAAATGGCGAATCGACAGAAAAACTTCATACAAAAAATAAAAAACTAAAGTTTGCCATCGCATGTTGAGCAGTTGAGCGGATACGCACAGAGAACTTGTCCAGCCCGAAAATTTTTGTATTAGCTTCCGCATATTCCCTATAAATAGCAGCGGCTGATACAAAAATTTTCGGGCCGGACAAGTACTCGGTGCGTATCCGCTCAACTGCTCAACATGCGATGGCAAACTTTAGTTTTTTATTTTTTGTATGAAGTTTTTCTGTCGATTCGCCATTTTGTATTTAAGGGTTTCTTTTTTTGTGCCATGTCTTTTTGGGAGTTTTCCCTTTTCCTCGTTAATTGATTTTCAGCCATCAATGGAATACTTGTCCTTTTATGGATATCAAGAATTTTTAGTGCTGAGCGAAAATCGTCAACTTTTTTTTTACCATTTTCACGTTTATTGTATTTTTTTAAAATTGTCTTGAATTTTTTTTAGGGTTTTTCTCCAATTTTTTAGGAGCTATTTTTTTCTAGGGTTTTTTTCTATTTTTCATTTTATTGGAGGTTTTAATTTTTTTTAGCGGGGTTAGATTTTTCTGTGAAAACAAATGGAAACGGCGGTCACGAACAAATGGACTTGTCCAGGCTTTTTTCCCCGTCGAGGGGATTTTTGGCTAGGATACTTTTATCCGTAAGTTAACCCCGACTTATTTTTTGGACACTCCGGCCCTAAGAAAAGCAGTAAAAAACTCGCTAAGAAAAACAGTAATAATTGAAAAACAATCAATGTTATTTATAATTATAGACAATATTGACTGTGTATTAGTTATTACTGCTTTTCTTGGCGAGTTTTTTACTGTTTTTCTTAGGACCAGAGTGTTCAATTTGTATTGAACTGCCAAGTGGCAGTCCAATTGAAATTGAACACTCCGGCCCTAAGAAAAACTTAAAAAAATTGTACTCATCCATCGGGTTCTTCGTTTTCGCCCAGTGCGTAACGTTGAAACCTGATGGAAGACAAGCGCCGCGACATCTGTCGGTATGTTTCAGTAGCTCTTTTGAGTTCTGCAGTACCGACAGGGCGGGGGGGGGGGAGGGATTTCAACGTAATAACAACAGAATTTATACTGTTAAAAAGTTGAAGACAAGTGCAAGGTCAAGGTTAGTTATTTTGCGTGAAATTTAAAAAATGAGCAGCTTTGAAATGAAATAACTCTGTTTTCCTTTATGCGCGAATGAAATTTTGAGGGACACTGCTTGAAAGGTATAAAGAAACGAAAAAAATGAGCCACGTGAGAAGTCAGTAAGATTGAAAATGAATTTGTGGCGACGATTTCAAAATCATCACAATGTCGAAAATTTCAACTTATTTTACTGAGTAAAGATAAAAAGCCTACTGGCCTAGGTGGAATTCTCGTAACGCACTAATGGTCGCAATCTCGCCAAGTACTTTGTCCGAAATTTTATTTTTCAATCAAATTTTTTCTGTATGGAATTTCTTTTGTATCAGGATTTTTTTTATTTTTCATTGCGATTCTTATTGCGTGGAACAACTGCACTGTAGAGTAACTAGACTTTAGAGAAATTGAAAGATTTTTTGTTAATTAATTTTAATGCATTAGACTGTTGATGCTTTTTAAGTTTTTATGTATTTAATTGTCGCGACGTTTTTGACAACATTATACATAATCGTGAGAAATCCAACCACTTTTGAAATTTTACAAACATTCATTTTTAATTGTGAAAATTCTTTGAATTATCGACTTAATTTTCGAACACGTTATTTGTTGATTAATTATTTCTTCAGGTATTAGTTAATCATGCAAGTTAATCTTTGAATGAACCGTCAAGATAATGTGACAACTCAGTTGCGAACCATCCAGTGTACCGAAATTTTCCGGGAACAAAATGCTTGGTATAAATACAGCTTTGGCTGTAATCATACTTTTTCCATCCATTTTTTCGACCGAAATCATTAACGAGTAAGCTCGAGTTTCGTTTTTTGTTAATTTTGTAAAAAAAAATTCTACAAAGTTATTCTGTTTTTTATTAAAAGAGAGGAAATTCCAAAAATCTCGTTTAACGCAGAAATCATAAGGATTCTCAGAAAACTTTGGGATGGAAACAAAGTCGACGATCCCCCCGTTAGAAAAAGATGTCGTCCAAGGAAAAATACCAAGACGATCGCACAAAAACCATTAGCCAAAGAAAATTCAACTGCGTTCAAATTCAACACGAACTCGTTGCAAAAGATTTTTACATCAACACGCGGAGGGCTAACCGGGTGTACAGCCACCCAGTGCTGAATATAAAATGTATATAACCCGTAAAATTGTAGCCCTCAGCAGGTTAAAATGAGGAAAAACGGAACGAATAAAAATAAAATAAAATGAATTTTCATATGACACATAAACTCGAAACTTTTTCAAAAACTTGATTCGATTAAACTATTTTTTTCATTCTCAAACCTATTTTGTAAGCGATCAATTATGCTTTTACTCCATTCTCTAACCGATGGAGAATGGGGTTTATATTTCGGCAAATTCCGAAGTATACGCTTTTTTAAAGGTAAAGCGTTAACAACATCCACGGAATCGTGTTTCGGAATTTCCATTGATTCGGTTCTCGATTTTTTTACCATGGTATCGTTTGTTTTTTGCATATTTACGTCCTTCGTGGAATGTTCAGTTGCTGTCTCTTTTTTCTTTTTTTCCGGCAAGTTTCTTTTTCTGTCCGACCATAAGCAGTAGCGAGCTCGACCAACTAGATCCTCAATTTGTTGTTCTTTTTCCATTTCTGAAGTTTGCAGAGATTCAATTGCTTTTATATCACAATTGATCGGATAGCCTGATATCCATTGTGGTCGTTCGAAGTCGGAATGACACTTACGACGGTGAATATGCCAATCTCCTTTTGTTATGAATTCCAAATCTTTCATGAAAATAAGAATAATTTTCAGTCAATAACCATTGAGATTTTTTTTCATTTTTTTTTGTTTCCAAATTTTTCAAGTTTACATCCATAACAAATGTGAAAGATTAAAATATTTCATTAATTGTTCAAATAAAAAATATAGTAAGATAAACGGACGCTGAAATATGTGTCTTCTTCCTCTGGATTCTGTACGCAAAGAATAAGGAATCCAAAAAAAATTACTACTCTAGGTAAAATATTAATATGAATTGTTTTCATGGCATACTGTTTTTTTAAGATTTGCATCACAAAATGAATGATTGAAAATGGCGTTTTCCTCATTGTGGATATGATTTAAGATGACTTGAAAACTAGTGTTTCACAAAAAAAAATAACTAGCAAGATTCATTATCAATTTTCAATTCACTTTTAGAACAAATCTGTCGATTTCATAAAGAGGTATTTTGATAACTTTTGTCAATAGGAAAAAATTGAAACAAGTATTTTTTACTTTCTCATTTTTTATTTTTATTAAAAACAAAGTGAAATTATTTCGGTACTAATATTGAATTTTCATAAGTTCAATTAGTTGGCTCGAAAGTTTTATCAATTCCCCGACTATTCGAATGAGATAATTAGAAATTGACAATTCTTTTTTCAGAAAACTCAGAATTTTTTATATGAACGACCAAAGAAAGTGGAAATTTCTCTTTTTTAGATTCGATACACTTTTCATCTTAAAGTTCATCAAGAAGCTGCGTAAAATGGCTATTAGTTATTTTTGTTGAAAACCCGTTTCCGAAGTCTGAACCCAGAAGAGTTCGAGAGAAAAGTAACAAATTCAACCAGCTGTTGAAATTTAAAAAAAATGCTAGATCAAAAAACTCGAATAGTTGGGTTCACCGTCAATTATTTGATTTTGGTATAAATAGTTCGGTGGTAGAGATAGAGTTAAATACAGAAGTGATTAAGTGATTAAATAATTTTGTGTTTTCTCAATTTTTAATTTGTTCTATAGAAATGATATTATAAAGCGAAACCGATCGATGGAACATGAAAATTGCACTGTGTGATCCCAGCCGGAAAACGTTCTCTAGATGTAAAACTATTTTCACAACAGAGAAAAATTGCGTTAATGCGAGATTTTTCAACGTGAAAGAAAATAAATATCGGTTACTCAATGCACATGAGATTGGTGAATTTTTTTCACGACTAAATTTCTTTCATTTCAGAATATAATAATTTCAGGATCTAATCAAGAGACTCGGTAGAGTCTCGGGACAAGTACATTGACAGCCCTGTCGTCTGCTGGCCCGAGGCTCGCCGAGACTATACTTTCTCGAAACAAAACTTTTCGCGGTGGTGGGGGTAAAATTGGCATGTCATTTTATTGAATTACGAAGCTCAGAAGCAATTGAGGAACTTAAAAAATGAACTTTTAGCTAATTAAGAAATTCTCTTTCGATTGCGCCCAAAATCAGCATGATCGGTCGCGTAATTGCTGAGAAAAAACTTTGCACGGGCTCAAGATTATGCAAAAGTTACTAACACATAAAATATTTAATGTGTCTGTATACAACACCATCAAAGGCCTCTTGATGCCAGCTATAACCCATTTTCATGAAAGTGTCCCGTGACAGCTGCAGAGAGAGCAATGACTACTACGTTCACACGGAACTCTTATTCCGGATTAATTAATCGGGTTTATATTGCCCGATATATATGTATATACACCTCATTATAACCAAATCGGAATAAGAGTGCCGTGTAAGCGTAGTGTATGACGTCTACACAGTGAAACGGTTATTACCGGAGTTTTGACATAATCAAGTGCAGGACGTCCGAAAAATTTCGATTAATGGATTTAATAAAAATATTCAACGGAGATTCTGAGTGAAGTTCTGTAATGATAAAGTGCGAGATTAGCGAGTAAATTGGATAAATTGTGAAAAAAAATGACCTCAGAATAAACTTTTGAACAGACTGGTAAGCATTTTTTTTCGTGATCCTGAGTATTCAAATCTCGCAGTGAACATATTCATCTACAAAATATAAAAATGCAAAATAAAACAACAGTTATGGGTTATATTCACAAGCTAAAAGTGCGGATTATAATTATATACAGTCTCCATAGGAGTTTATATGAACCAAAATATTTAAAAATTTTAGAAAAAAGAAGTGATATAATCGCAAAAATCCCCTCACGGGGAAAAAAACGTGGACAAGTACATTGGTGGTCCCTTGTTTCCCTATGATATTAAAAAAAATCCAAAACGCCGTTTAGAAGAATACAAAAAAAGTTACAAAATAAGTTAAGATCTGTTGAAATATACGTGACCAAATACGGGAAGCTTTACTGCGTTTCAATAAATTTTCAAATATGGTTTGATGTTGATAGAAAAAATAATAAAGTTCGGAAATTCAACTATGTCACCAACCAAATTGCAAACGTAAAAAAAATAGATTGTAAAAAAATTTTGAACGAAGTACTTGGCGAGTTCGTGATCATGATCTATACACTACGCTAATTTCATGGAAAAATCCTCGCCAAGTACTTCGTTCAGAATTTTATTACAATCTAATTTTTTTACGTTTGCAATTTGGTTGGTGACATAGTTGAATTTCCGAACTTTATTATTTTTTCTATCAACATCAAACCATATTTGAAAATTTATTGAAACGCAGTAAAGCTTCCCGTATTTGGTCACGTATATTTCAACAGATCTTAACTTATTTTGTAACTTTTTTTGTATTCTTCTAAACGGCGTTTTGGATTTTTTTTAATATCATAGGGAAACAAGGGACCACCAATGTACTTGTCCACGTTTTTTTCCCCGTGAGGGGATTTTTGCGATTTATATATTATGAGATGAAAGATATTATAGATTTACAAAAATTCTAATCGTAATCAAAGTGGGCTAGCATGAAAACTTTTTTTTTCTTCAAGATAAAAAATATTGCAATAATCTTTTAATAATTGTTTACGTACATATTTCTGGGTGAACGTACTCTTCAAATAGCAAATTTAAAGCATCTCATGCATTTGGTTCATCTAAATTTGAACACCTTATAGATTTTGGAGTTGAGACTCTCATTATAATTATAAAAAAATAGAACGGAGCTATTTCCCACTATCCCACTAGACTTAAAATTCATCAAAAAAATAATGGTTCTTTATAAAAAAAAAAAAAAGTACAAAGAAAATCAAATAGGACTAACACAGTAAAAAAAAAATCTCATTTGAAACAGATAAAATTGCTTGAAATAATCTGTTAACGTTAACGCAAGTCCAAAAGAAAATAAATTCGAAAACTATAACTCCCTTATCGATCAGTACCGCTCAATTTTTAAGGGAGTTAAGTAAATTTACAGTAAAATATCTCGATTCTAAAAAAAAAAAAAAAAAAAAAAAGGTGCCGAAAAGACTATAGCAAAGATTCTTTCTCTGTTCTAAACAAAAAAAAAATCATACTAGACCATTATGATTTCGATTAGAATTTTTCGGTATACTTTCGAAAAGGGTAAACCTCGGATTTGTTGCTATTCATCAGTCGATTTCTTCATCGTGTATGCATACATTATAACGCGTTCACACAGCTTTAATTGCAAATGTTTCTCTGTAAGGTTCTATTGATTTTGACTTGGAATTCTTCTCTCGTATTTGCATTATGCATTTTTTCAGACCACTAACCATCTCCTTTTTTTGGTATGTCTCTACCAAGAGTACCCGCCCTCGACTCAAGAATCAAATTAGTCAAAAGTAAAAATATCCTGCTACTGTAGTAGTAGGATATTTTGAGTTAGACACTCAAACGACCAAAAGTGTTAAAAAGACCGAACCCACCGATTTTAGAAGCCCGTGCGAAAATTCATTCAGCGACACTAGGCCTCAAGAATCGTCCTATGATACAAAAGTTGTTGTTAGTAGCCATCAGGATTGTCTCATCAACAGAAATTCAAAAACCTTATGTAACGCAGATTTCTTTGCATCGTAGATCGTATACATAAACGGCTCGTGTCTAAAGATATAAGATGCCCAACTTACAGGGAAAACCTATGTGTGATGCTTTATTCACAACGTATCGTGTGAGAAAATGATAATTTTCGACCTTTTTCATACATGCCTTTGATCAAATACGTTTGACTTCTATCGCATTAAGAAAAATATAGCTAACTGCCGCTACTTTTTATTAGAGCTACTTCTGTATTGTATTTCTTTAAACTTCTAATGAAAGTAATTTTGCTCTATTGGGACAGAATCATCATATGCTCTGTTTTCATATACAATAAGCATAAAATGTGAATACGAATTCTATATTTAACGATATTATGAAGCAGTACTTTGAAGACATGGACGAAGTTTTCACACTGTTCAACTGATTGGCAAAACAAGTTTTATAATTAGTCCATGCACAAAAATAGCCAAAGTGCCTTTTTCTATTTCGATCAGACAAACGATGTGGAAATTTTTTTCTTTCGGAATCTCCAGCTAGATCTTTTATACTCTTGTTGACTTGAAAATAAATAAATAAAGGAATAAATTTACTAATGATGAAGTTGATAGTTATATTTTCTTTTTTATTCACCTTGCTGTTTGCATCAAATAAGTGCATCTCATATATATGCAGTTCTTTGAAATCCCTGTCTGATTTTAAAACATGATTTTAAAATAAAAATACATGAGTCACTTCAAAATCACCTGATGTAAAAACGTTAAATAAAACTTGTATTGAATATTACAAATTGCATTTTTGTCTGAAAAATTTTGTAACTGAAAAATGAGAATGTTTGTATACTATGCATTTGTCCCAATTAAGCAAACTCATTTTTGTCAAATGTTTAGACATACATACGATAGAGGAATAGCTTTTAAAAACGCAGCAACCTTCAGCTAAGGTTGTTTAACGTGATCTGTTAATTGAACGCGTGTATTAAAAAGGTTGAAAACGATCACTTTTCCGTGTGATATTGTGCAAATAAAATTTCACACAAAATTTTTCCGAGTAACTAGAGCGTATTTTACTACTGTATCCTGATGTATGAAACGATTATAAATACGATCTAGGGAGAAAGAAGTCTACGTTTTAAATTGTTAAACAATACACTGATTTGTAATTATCACCGGAAATACAATTTTTCGTGATGACTTTGTAGCACTGGTTACAGCATTGCAATTTATGTATCATACAACCGGCGCTGTGGTCTAGTGGTTAGCGTGCTTGCCTCTAAGCCAGAGCGTCGGGAGGTCCTCGGTTCGATTCCCGGTCCCGTAGCCTTTTCGCGAGAATTAAATATGAACGTGACCAGCTCCAGATGTATATATGAGGCATACGCAAGTACCTGTACATGTGTATGTCACATGTATACAGCTGTAGTTCGTGTTTACATTCTCGCGACAAGGCGTGACGTAGCTCCGGTACCGTGAAGCGAACCCAGGGCCGGCTGTAGTGGCACGGGTTTTCCGCAGTTTCCCTGTGCCCATGGAACCGAGTGCCATGGCGAATGCGCTACAGAGGGGGAAGTCGGATGCGGCCGCATGGGGGCCTGGTTACTGATCCGGACCAGACCCCCAGGGGGGACTGGCTACTGACCCGGGCCGACCCTGTAATAGGCGGAAAGCCTCAACGCAGGGGGAAAATGAACAATAAAAAAAAATAAAAAAAAAAAAAAAATTTATGTATCATACAACCCTGCCGGTTGTTGAACGCATCAATGGAATTTTCTTCTCTTACATGGTCTCAGCAATCGTGAGTAATCTCTTGAATTCAGAACAAGTTTTCGAAGAACCTGGCGAGATAACCATAGGGCACTAGTCCCAAGAGAAAATGGGGATAATATTTTTTTGTGACCTAACTACAAGTAGTTTTTTTGGCAGCTTGTATGACGATTTCTTACTCTGCGTAAGAACTACTGGTAATAAGGCTACCCCATAAAAAAAATTACCACCATTTGCTTTTGGGGAGGGTAGCCCATGTTTAATCCATCAGGCTCTTTCCGTCGGCGAAACAATCCTGGCAATAACCTCTAATTTTTTTTTTTTATCTGACGATCCTCGACACAAAGTTTTGCAAGATAAATTCTCTCAAAGGCTTCCGAAATCGATTGTCTCCATTTTTTTAGAACCTCTGGTCGCATGTTGTGGTAGAAGTATGTTTTGATTCTGACTAATTTTGTTCGTGTTTTATTTCTCTTCCTTGAAATCCTCAGCCTTGGGTAAGGATAATTTTTTTTTTTTTTTAGTGCCAAGCTGGTGTACTAATCCACAACTTTGTGGAAATGGTTTTTTTTTTAGTGCTAAGCTGGCGTGATATTTTGTCATCGCTTCTTCCTTTTGTCGCGAGTTCCAACCCTGTCAAAAAAATCATGATTTTTATTCGAGTCAACTTTTTTCTATCAATCAGATTGTTGTCATTAAATATTTATTGTGCTAGTGGTTGACAATGGTTTACATATGTGACATTCTACGCCATTTCGAGCAGCCGCGACCTCGACCATTTTTAATTTTCCTGAAATTTTTTATAAAATAACACCCAACGGGAGGAATATTCAAACCAATTTTTAGATTTTGATCTCACCTCTTTTACGAGCTATAATTTTTCAAAAAAACCTGATTTTGTGAAGTTTGGAAACGTTCCAACGCCTGCATCTTTGGAAATAATCGACATATCGAAAAATATCACTGCATGGATTTTTTTTTTTTTTTTTTTTTTTTTCATTTTTGTTCTATCAGAAAAAAGGAGAACCATAATAAATCAGCGTTGTCAACGTTTTTTTCGCACCTGAAGTAAAAACTATTGTTTTTGAAGAAGAATGCCGATTTTTATTTTTTCTGAGTAAAAATTTCAATATTAGAAAAAAAAAGAATGAATGGGCCCACGATTTGACCAGCGTTAAAAGTAGTAAAATTTGTCATATACTGTTTGAGAGAGATTTTTCGAAAAAATAAAAAATGGCAATCATCTTTGAACACAATAGTTTCCACTCCAAATGCGAAAAAAAACGTTGACAACACTGATTTATTTATGTTTCTCTTTTTTTTTCTGAAAGTATGAACAAAAATGAAAAAAAAAAAAATCAATGCAGTGAACTTTTTCGATTTGTCGATTATTTCTAGCGATACAGGAATTGGAACGTTTCCGAACCTTGCAAAATCTGGGTTTTGTAAAAATTTGTAACTCCTGAAAGCCGTGTGATAAAAATGTAAAAATTGGTTTGGATATTCCTCTCACTGGATCCTATTTTATAAAAAAGTTTCAGGAAAATTCAAAGTAGTCGGATGAGTCACGGCTAAACGAAATGGCTTGGAATGCCTCATATATATTTTATAAATCCTTTTTCAGCTCTCCGACTTCGCCCTAGGCCAGTTTTATCCCGAAAAAATGCATAATTTACAACTGAAAAATTGAGTCATACGTATTTTTTTACTCACTTTCTACAATAAACAATTTTTTAGGTACTTTTATTTATCTTTCGTTTTTTGAAAAACCTACACTCGAATTATCAAAAATGGTCAACTTTGTAGTTGACGGCAATGTACGGATTTCAGATTGTTTTGGACAAGAGTCTGTTGAAAGTTTATTATTTCGTTTATCCGTGTTTCTTCCGAGCTAATATATGTTTTGAAAAACTTTTCTCGTTTGCATAAATATGAAGGTATTATATATATATATATCGTTTGCTTTCATGAAGCAAACGAAATTATCTTATTGTCTAATAAACAATATTTTTTTTTAAATAACTTGCGAATAAGCTTGTGTCAGCTTTATTATAAAAATCTATGTCCACGTAATCACGGAAAGTACAGAATTGTTTCGAATTTCAGTTAAATTACAAACATTTAAATCTGCAAAAAAATTTCAGTGAGAATTCAAAAGTGTAAGTATAAGTTTTTTATATTCAATTCTTCGCATATACGCTTTCCTGTAGTAACTCAGGCATAAGCGGGGTTGAAACTACCTCGATACTTTTGAACTGTTGCCACGTTTTGGTAAACAGGCCTGGAAAAATCGTGCGCATTCGTGCATGATTTTCGTATGTGGTAAATATTTACCAGTCACATTTGTAAATGTTGAACCCGAATATTCCTTGACAAAATAGTTTATGGAAAAAATGCCCTAAAATATTAGGAAAAATCATCAATCTTCAACAGACCCTTAAGCATACTCCAAGAGCTGAGAGGTATTTTCATCCAGGCTTTATGACGTTATCAAATAAACCAACGAAATACAAAGTTAAAATAGTGTGCGATTAAATCAGTAAAAAAATTGTTCATGCCTCGAAAATATTTGTTCGAGGAATTGTTCATTGTGAAACTTGAACTTTTGAGAAACGTTATTGTGCGTTAATGATATTCAATGAGATTTCTAATAACAGTGAAAATCATTAAAGCGTCCTGGAAATACGATGAAAATACCCCAACACGTCAGATAAAAAGATAATTTGGCAAATTATTAAGAAAAAATGAGAAACTCACTACAACATCGTTTCGGTTTCGCTATTATTGTATGATTCCTGAATTTGTGGCGTGAAAGGTTGTAAAGTCTATCACTCATGTACTGGCACTCTGAGCAATTATAATGGCGCCTAATTTTCTTGACGGTACCCCAAGAGCTAAAAATCACAGGACAATAAAATTCAATTTGAATAATGTTTAAGATAGACCGAAAAAATCATTTTGTCTAAACAAATGCAAATATAGGTATCATATTCATTCTTTTATTTATTGATACGTTCAAAATAACAAGTATTATTAGTCCATCATCCATTATTCATTTTATTTATTTTATATCATTTTTTAGTCAAAACAATATATAAAAAGTATTATAAAAACGAGGATGAATCGAAAGATCCCGAAAAAAAACGTGAAAAACGTGTCAAACTTACTTGCCACCTTCCGAGATCCTCATTTGGAATCGATCCATATTTTAATTCCAAACCACTGCTCTCAAGCATTCACGAATCACTCTTCTTTACTCAATTTAGCGAAAAATGTTTCGCATTAGTCGACGATAACGATTGATCTGCGTGATTCATTTTTTTATTGCATTTTCCTGCGTTCTAAAAATACAATGAAAGTAGCGAAATAAGTCGGATAAATATTGTCACATGCCCAGAAAAAAATTGGGGACGACACGAATTTGGATATTTCGAATTGATCCGTAGATAGTTGAATTGTGCCCTTTCTTCTTAGAAATCACTTATTTCAAATTCATGACAGATTTTTCATTCACACTGAAATTATTTCGTGAATTATTTAGAAAAAATGAGTAGCTCACCGCAACATCATTTCGGTTTCGCTGTTATTGTCTCAATTAATTTCGTGGTGAAGGTAGTAGAATCTATCAACCGTACACTGACACTCTAAGCATTTATAATAGGTCTCTATTGTTTTTTGTGTTACTGCCACATCAAAAAATCATAAGGAAATATAATTCAATTTCAATAATATTTAAGATGTATTAAAAAAATTATCCGGTTTAAAAGAATAAAAAATTTTTGTCGGAACTAATATAAGTACAATTGTCATATTCTTTCTCTTATTTTTTGATACGTCTCGAATAATAAGTATAATTAATAAACCATCGAACCATCGGTCATTCATTCCCATGTCATTTGCATATTTTTTTTGTAAGGTATTACGGAAACGAGATTGAAAATTAAGATCTAAAAAATAAATAAACGACGAAATAGTCTAACTTACTTGCCACCTTTCGAAATCCTCGTTTTGAATCGATGTTTAACTTTCATTTGAAGGATGTTTTTTTTTCATATCTCCATCATTTGCGAATGAAATTTCTTTATTAATATGAGCGAAAAATATTTCGCAATATTCAACGAAGACAATTTATTGACGTGATTTAATTATATTTTTCATTGCACACTTTTGCACTTCTGTCACTAACCAAAAATTTTTGATTACTGAACTTCACAATTCGTTGAGAAAGAAGCATCTCCGTTTACAAAGAATTTGACCCGTTGGGACTCATTCGATGACTGTTGGGGTTCAGAGATGTGGCGTAGCCAACCACAGCTTCAGAATAACAAATAGTCCAGTGTAAAGTAGAATCTAGCGTACCGTATAGGCGGTATGCACTTGAATTGCGTATCGAGCGCCAGAAATAAATATTTGGACGAATTGATTATGTTTTTGTTTGGTATACGTGTACGTGAAATCTATATTTTGTAGTAGTGACTGAAAATACAAGAAAGAATGAGCATGTATTTTTCGACACCTCTGTACGATTTTTTGGCGCAAAGAATTCCTCGAAAGAAATAAAAGTTTTATCGTTTTCTATCGTCGATCCATCGTCAACCCATACTACAAAAATGAAGAGAACAAAGAGCCGCCCGTTAATATTTCTTTTCTTTGTAGACGGCTAACATAGTTCGTTTTGATCATCGTCTCGTATTCTCAATCTTGCACTAGTCATCCTTTGACACAAAATAATTGAATCTCGTCAAAAATTATTTTCATCAATTATATTGAAATATTGTTGTACGTCTGTGGATATATTTTATAAAAAAAAACATCAATTCGAAATGAACAATTCGGAAGCTGGCAGGTTAGTTTTTTTCATTGTGTTTTTTATCGCATTTTTTTTTTTTTTTACCTTATTGTCTTAATACCACTCGTACACTTAAACATCTGTGAATTTTTTGTGTACATGTACAAATTTTGCCGTGATTTTTAGATCTATAGCAGTTGAAAAACGTGCTTGGAGAAAAAAAAAAAAAGGGTCGTACGAATGCTCGGTGTGTTATTACGTTGCTGGTTATCGACAGACCCTCAGATCCCACCAAAATTCAATTCATGAACCGACAGACGAACAGTTGCTATGTTGCGGTGAGCTTCCCATTGTATTTTTTTTTTTTTTTTAATTTTAATTCACGTCCGATAACTCTAGTAAGAATGTTAAACATTCATTAGATTGAAAATGAAATGTTTCTAAAAACAAAGGGTACAAGATTCCTATGTATAAATCCATTATAAAATTCGAACTGATCAAGCACTCCCTTTCTTTTTACTCTCCTTAGCATGCGTTGACCTGTGTCACGAATTGGGATTAAAATTCGTCAAAAAAAAATAACTATTTTTCATGAAAAAATGTAAAGAAAATAGGAGATGATAGACAGTTTATTAAAAATGATTTTATATTGAAAATTGAAGAAAAAAATTCAATGAAGTCCTAAAAAAACATGGAAAAAATGACTCATTTCCATGAAAAAATTTGAAAATAGTCGAAGGAGACAATCCCTGTAGGAAAAACGATGTTATGCTTGGAGTTGAAAAACAAACAGTTTAAATAATTCATTTCATCATTTTCAGAATATTTGTAAATGAAAGAACATTTAAAAAAGAAAATTTTGACCCCTTATCCATTATAATTGCTCTACTTTTCAAGAAGTTAAAAATAAGTGCAAAAAAAATTTGAATATTTTTTAAAACATTCAACTCGATAAATATTTTGAGATAAAAATTTCAAAAAAATCGGATGAGCTCTTTAGGTGCGCTCGAAATGAGGAAAACAAATCAGCAAAATAAAAATACACAGGTCAAGCAGTGGCTGACTTGACGTGGAACGCCCCATATATGTATTATTATTAGTCAACAGGACAGTAAATATTTAATAACAATTATGTAAGTCTTTGAAAAACGAGAGTGCTCTTTTGACAGGACTGCAATTCTTAACGAAAGGAGATTATTATCTCCATCTCCATGAACATGATAACAAGCACCGACCACCGCCTGATGCAGCTCTAAAATTATATCACATTGACCGTGGTCTAAAAAAAGTAAATCCACCCATGAGGGTGCGGAAGCCAGAAGAACAGATGCGTAACGAAATTATTCCAACTCAATCTACTACTGAGATCGGACTGCAACTACAAGCGACTGTAGATTCAAAAAAGCCCGAAGCTACTTCGTCACAAGGACAACCCAATGAAACAAAGAATGTTGAACAATTCCAGGATTACGTCGTAGACGGAAACTCAAAACGTTCCACATTAAAAAGACTCTCCTCAGATGTCGCAAACCTATCAGAAAATATCGCCAAAAAACGTAAACTCATTATGATCGTGAATGAGTTACACAATCATCTCTCACGTCGAAATACGGTAATACAGTACGCTCCAGCTGCTCGCAAAGACTACGTGTGATGCTCTGTTCGGAAAATATCGAGTGGAAATTTTTTCCACTGTTTGTTAAGATGAAAATTGGAATCCATTCTCGTATACTTTTTTTCAGGCTGAACATCATGTATGCAAAAGTTTGTGTATATAGTTCGTATCTGTTAAAACTTCATTTGGCAAATAAAATTATGAAATGAACACAGATGTTCAGTCTTGAAATGTATTTCAATCCTCACAATCCTCATGTTACGCGACATTTTTTTTATTCGATGATTTCTTGCCGAAAACAGAATAGCTTCATGAAAAAATGCTCAAAACTTCAAAAAAATAAAATTGCAGCTCAATCTATATATTTTAAAATTGTATTGGTTTTGCCAAAACTAATTGAAAAAAAAAAAAAAAAAAAAAAAAAAAAAAAATGGAAAACGCAGTGCAACTGTAGAAGTAAAAAAAAAAGGCAAAAACTCAGCGCAAAAAAAAATGTAGTAGGAAATGTTCAAAAAATCGAATGAAGCGGAATATCTCCCCGTTCGAAAGCTGTTTACTACCGTTTTCCGTCTCTCTCACGCTCACGTGTCTACCATATTTCATCGCTCTCGCACTCTCGAGGCATTTCTGAGCGATCCCTGTCATAAAACGTACGGTACTTTCTTTTTCATTTGTATTTTGTTTTTTTTTTTTTAATTATGTTTAGCCCCGTTTTTCGTTACCCGCCGGTCATAATCAAGGGTACATAAGTCTTGCACTCCTTCGCATCCAATAAGACCATTGAACATTTGATGGGTAGATGAACGGTCACCATACATAATTGAGAAACGGTTTCACATTCGCATATTTTGTATTTCATAAAAAAAATAATGCCGCTTTGATCGATGAAGAAGCAAAAACTATTAATGTGTGCTACAGAGTATTCAAATTATCTTGAAAAGCGCCGAACAAATAACTTATGAAGAACTTGTTAAATTATTTTTTTAAACACAAATTAAGTTTTAAATACAAATATATAAAAATAAAACTCGGGCTGATACCCAGTGAAGCCAGGTACATACACTAATAGTATATATTTATTGTATGTTATAAACGCGTACCAAGCTCATAACGTATTTGAATATTCGCTTCTGAATCAATAAGAGAAGGGTTTTTGTCTCGCAGCTATGTGTTTCACATCCCCCTGGGTTTTTCCTTCTTGATATATATTTTCAGCCCAAGTATTTTATTTATTGAATGAATGTTTTTTAAAAGTTAGCTTAGTCTATGAAAAAGTTCCCGAAATCGGTTCCTTGCTTCTAGTCAAAGAATTCGGCTAATTCCTCGTAATCACACCCTGCCGTCAAGATTGTCTGTTCATGAGTCAGTAGGATATCCAGAGTTTCTTCTTGACTTTTTCGCTCTACCACCGGACTTGATATCTCGGTCGGTTCTTCTTCATTTTCTTGCTCTACCACCGGATTTAATAATTGGGGAGAATTCACTTTCTTCATGCCAAGGTCCATGTGCCATTTTTCTATTGCTATTTTCGGCGGTGGTCGAACGTCACGGTGGAAGGTATGAAGATGGAAATAGAAATCTCCTTTTGTCAAGAATCGAAAACCTATAATGAAAATCACAATAATGTTTCACTTCACAAACAACCCTTTCCAAAGTAATAACATTACGATATCGACTGTTTAATTGGCTAATAGTGTGTTTTATTTGTATGTTCAGGAATTTTTGATATATAATATCACAGAATTACGTGACAGAACATAAATTATTTATTTTTAGATTCATTCTTCAACTGCACCTGACAACAGTTTTACCGAAAAGAGCGCGTGATCTCCATCTATAATTTCGAATTATAAAATGTTTTTGATGCACGTTTACTTAGAGTCATTTCGAGGTCATTTTCATTGGTCTTTCATTTTGACTTAAAAACAAATCATGAATAAAAAAACTCTCAGATTATGAACTACGTTTAATATTGCAGTTGACAGCACTGGGCAGAAGTGGGCAATTGAGGTGAAGCAAAACTTTCGAAATAAAAATTATTGTAACATAGAATTGTATGATTCGAAAAAATGCAATTGTTGATTCGAAGATGAATTTCAATACATATCCTATATTATATATATGTATATATACCATCTTGAAAGTAATGATAATGAGGCTTTAAAAGAGATGTGCATTGTTTGAGAGGGTGTATCAGAAAGACATTCGTTTTCGTTGATACTTAAAAAAAAAAACTGTTTTTTGATCAGTAATTTTCAGTTAAAGTTTGAATTGATGGCGAAAAGAGTGTGACACACGTGAATGCGTAGTCAAAATTGTTAACACTACAAGAGGTACTGTCACGTTCGAACGAGACATCTTGAAAATGATTTTGAACGCGCCTGTACTTGTGCCACACTTCTTTGCTATTAATTTGAAGTCTAATTCAAGATTACCAATGCAAAACCAAGTTAAAAAAAAAATCTGTTCCACTACTTCGATACACATATACTGACAAGTAACCGATACATTAGTAGCGAGTAGCGATAAAAATTTCTTATTTTGAACATATCTGCCGGGAATATACGTTTCTTATGCATGAATGACTAATAAGATTTTCTAAACTTACTACTAATTTATTGATTATGGAAAATATTAGACGAATCGGAAATGAATTGTTTTCGAAAACGCAAGGCCTGAGATACTCGAAGTTTTCTACCTCGGTATAGCACTACACGAAAATTACTTGCTACCAATGCGCTGAGCGCCATAAATCATTACTAGTCTAAATATCTAATTATTGAATATATTAAGAGCATGGATCAGTCACTTAACCTCACTTCGAATTTTCGAAATTGAAATTCTTCAGCACAGTTTGAGCGATCACAAAACGACTGTCAGCCCACGCAGGGCAATGGCAAAAATGGGCTGACAGGGCCATTTTGTAATCAGTCAAACGGTATCGAAGAATTTCTCTTTCGAAATTTGCAGCTATCTCTCTCGCAATCATGGTAGCGAGATACGGACTAATACATGCTCTTAAGAAAAACGATGGAAAACTCACCGCAACATTCAAACTTTTTTGATGATCTTCGATGAATGCGTTTAGTGTGGCGATTAATAGTATCCCGCTTATTTGACTCAAAGTAACACGACGCACATTGAAAACGGACCATGCTTAAGCTGTACATTTACAAATCATAACAAAATATGAATTAGTTGAAAAATGTTTAATCTAAAACTGAAAAGTCAATTTGCCTCAAAAAATATAAGTAAAACAATATATTCGCTCTGTGCACACCCATACACACTCACCAAAGTGAGAAAGAGTAGTCGTGTATATGCATACTGGTGGCGACGCCAATAGTGCGGAAAGTCATGTTGTGCGGGATAAAACGTATGTATGTACACGACTACACATTCTTACTCTGGTGAGAGTGTATAAGTATGCACGGTCGCAATAGATTTAACAAAATATCATGGAAAATAGTTGAAATTACTTGCCAGTTTTCGAGCGGCTTTTTTCCAAACGAAGCGTTGTTAACGATTTTTTTAAACACGTTTGTACTATAATTTGGCGAGATTCACCTATTTCCAAATTCACTTTTGTAACTCGGCAACTGATCGCAAACTTTCGCTCATCACATTCCAAAAACGATCAATAAAAAAATTAAAATCGTAGAAAACAGCGACTTCCTCATACGAGACGCCAGTACTAGACTGCCGTCCTGTCCGTAGAGAAACCAATCTGTTCGAAGACTGCTCACGTGTTATTGTTTGGCTCCGTCGCATATATATTGACGCCACTTTGAAGTCCTTACATAGTTAGATAAATATAAAGATTTTCAGCGGGCACTAAATTGATTGTTTGTATATTTTAAAATCGACATATACGCGTTTTATGAAAGGCTGAGTATTAAGTTACTTAAAACGTCTCTTGATTTTATTCTTAAAAAGAATTCGGCGTTACGGCCATATAATAGCCACGAAACAAAGATGAAATTCAATCGAAAAAAAACCATTCCAGCGTGATGCACGATGATTTTTTTATGTCCTCGAAGTTGTGCATGTCAACCAATTTTTAGTTCCGATAATCGAAAGTTTTCATTATTGACAGGAGCATAGGAAAATTTGATGAAAAACAATCGATTCTCATGGATCAATCTCGTTTTCACGGAATATTGCAAAATATTTTCCATTCAATTTGAGGAAAGGTGTCGAAATCTTAAATCTTAAATTTTGTTGAAATTTTTACAATCTTTTTTGAAAAAAATCGAAACATGTAACCATCTTGTAATTGTCTATTTCATTCTTTAACCGGAATAAAAATAATGTACATATTCGATGATAAAATGTTTGTTATCGCACTTGAAAATTACAATAAAAACTCAAAATTTTGAAAAAAAATTTCTATTTGATCCATTTTTCGAAGAGTTAGGAGCATTCGATAACGAAATCTTCGACAAAAGAAAATATCTCGTTATTCAATTCACAAAAAAAAAATGAAAAAATTAAGATCAATGGATCAAACATTATTAAAAACTTCGAAAAAATAACCTTATCTATTTAATTTACCCAAAAACGTTCAAACTTGTAAAAAGTTCAGAAATAAAATAAAATAAACCAAAAAATGGACAGTTCAATCCTCGCAAAAATGAAGTTCTATCTTTACAAAAAATTACTACATGAATAGCGGTGTGCTCAAACATACATGGCGAAGTACATACAGCTTATGAACAATTGCTAAAAGCCCCAAAATTTTTTAAATGTATTCCAATCATCTAATTATTATACATTATACTATTAATATAATAAATAATCTGACGATTCTAAAGTATAATATAATTGGATTGGTAACCATTTTTTTTAATGAAAGCTCAGCATCGTATATTAAGCCGTTATTGCATCGCAGAAATTATCTCATAAAATGAAATAATATTTGGATAATTGGTGAAAATTTTGCGAATATCTGCTCTCTGAAAGAAAGTCTGGAACCACTAAAACATCTGTTTTTCCTGCGTGTATTGTTGGCCACTCATTTTCAGTGTATCGTTTCACATTATTTGCTGATCAATTGTCTTCTACACATTTACGGGACCGTGCATACCTATACACTCTCACCAGAGTGAGAATGTGTACTCATGTACATACGTACGTTTTATCCCGCACATAATGCCTTTCCGCACTATTGGCGTCGTCACCAGTATGCATATACACGACTACACTATCTCACTTTGGTGAGTGTGTATGGGTGTGCACAGAGCGAATACTCGTCCCAAATATTATGAACGAAATATTTTTTTTCCTTAGCTTCTGAAGAATAGCTTTTTAAATCAAAAAGATTCCAGATATTCCAGTATCATAATTATTTTATATATAATTGTTGAATAATTATTCCCTAGTATCATACATTATTGTAATATTTATATATATATAATACAATAATTTAGGATACTCAACTATATTTATTAAATAATTTTAAAGACTTTCTTTCAACGTCTATGAAACAATAATGCTGAATGGGAATCTGTGTGGACGAGAGCCTTGAAGTCCATAACAGGCCAATAGTCGGAGAGCTGACGACCGAAATGGCCAGGTAATTTTATCATCCTTGAAACTCATATATATACTAACCTGAAGGACCCTTATGGGAAAACCGTCGACCTGGATGGCGCGAGTAATGGATTCAGGTGTTATGTTTTTAGGTGTTTATGTTCAGGTGTATTTTTTTAAATATCTTCCCACCGCTGTTCCGGTCTGGCTTTTTTTTTACGGCATCTGTGATATATAAACTCTTTGCAGAAAAAAAGCCAGGAACGATACTATTACCTAAAAATTATTACTTTTTTTTTCAATTATAATCAGGTCTGGCGACACCTTTCCACCAACCGATTGATACAAAAATTTTTTTACATGCACTGTTAACATCACTCGACAGGTTGTCATCAAAATTATTGACGATACTTTTACCTTTTTTTTTTTTTTTTCCCACCACACAATACCTGAATCCACCACTCGCGCCCTGCCAGGTCGACGGTTTTCCTATAAGAGTCCTTCAGGTTAGTATATATATGAGTTTCAAGGATGATAAAATTACCTGGCCATTTCGGTCGTCAGCTCTTAGACTAAAGCGACAGTGCTCTAAAATCACCACATTTCGACGAAAATATTCCTAGAATACCGCTGGTGCCATCATACGCGGAATAGTCTCCAGATCTTAAATGCTCGGCTTTATACTCGAGTTTCCCATTTTCTTTTTTTTTTTAACAATGCAGAGGGAAAAATCGTATTTTTTATTTTTTGCTTATAAAACAAAAACTAATGGAGTAATATGAATGGTTCAAAAAATGAATTGTAGAGAATTAAAATACGAAAAAAATAAGCGCTGGAGCGACTCAATCGGTTTATTATTGATGGAGAAAAACCAAAAAAATCGAAAAAATTGGGAGTTTTTCAAAAGTTCGTCACGTTACTATTTTTTAAGTTGTAACGTAGGCTCCTTGCGAGATAGTAGATATTGATAGGTACTTCTTGTGTGCGAAACCCAAACATTATCAGAGAATTAGCTTTTGCGCAAAAGCGAACAGAAATTTTGAATTCCATATCTTGTATCGCAGGTGGATGCTCTGGAGGACGTCTGATTTGAATTTATCAAACCGATTTGAATTATCAAAATTTTTGAAAAAAAACGGTAATTTTTCCGGTTTTTTATATTTTTCTCCCTTATTAATAAACCGCTCGGGTCGTTCCAGAGCTTATTTTTTTCATATTTTAATTCCGCACAATTTCTGTCTCTGGACCATTTACATTGCTCCGTTAATTTTCGTTTTGTAATAAATAAAAAAATCGATTTTTTGCACTAAAATGTTAATAAAAAAAGGAAATGGGAAACTCGATTGTAAAACTTTTCGGCGTGTGATGGCACGGGCGGTATTCTGGTAATATTTCTGTTAAAAAAAACCTCTATTCGCTTGGATTATAACTGGGAGTAGAAAAATCACTGCTATTCGTGAAGGATCTCAGCCACATATGGTGTGCAGACTTGACTGTACCTTTTTTTTTTTAAGGGCTTATGTACGAATTTTTTTTCTTCATGGAAAATAAATTGAAATTCAATACAAGCTCAAGTGCGGAGAAACTCAACAAAACGGACCCTGTTAAATTTCACATCATGTCAGGAATTATACCGTGTCAACCCCAAAACTTTCTTTCTGACAATTTTTTGTCAGAAAGGTTATTGAAAACGAACGAATAACACGATTTTGGAAGTCTTGGAATTTTTCGGTCATGTCTTTACTGAGTTAACAGGGTTTGCTGGAATTTTCAGAATTTTCAGTTTATTTTGAATAATTTAAACAATTTTTGAATCAATTCACTCAACTGAAAAATCCGATAACATTTAATGCAATTCAAATTTTGTACCTCAATTTATTTTCGTATTCAAACACGTTTTTCACGTTTTTAATCATAATTTTACATATTATTTTTGCTTAATTTTTTAATGTTCCGTTTTTCCAAGTCATAAAAATAATGTAAAAATAATAATTGAGCCCTCAGGGTATGTTTAAGAGTACATTCGAAGGGTATTGGAAACCCGAAAAAAATAAAATTTATTGTCAACGATGCTTTAATTAATAAAACGGTTTATCAGAAGAAAAAAAATTATTTGATTACAAGGAATTCAAGTATTTATATAATAACTATCGTATTTGCTCATTCATTTTTTCATACAGTTAAAATGATATTGATAATTTATTGATTATGAATTCTCATTGGATTTGAATGTTTTCCTAAAAACGAATAGATCATATGGGAACCAGCGGTGATAGGTGCGCTGTCCGCGTGTGACTGGCGACCACCAAAGTTAAGTAAATCTAATGGTGACCGCTTGGTCGCGTATCAGCTCGCGCATCAATTGCTAAGCCGGAGGCAATTATTCTGAGTTTCAGATTTCATTAACAGCAGGGGGGGGGGGGGGGTAAAATGACGGGAACAATAGAAATCACAAAAAAATTATATAGAAAAAACATCAAAATTCCATGCCACCTTTTGGAAACCTGCGTCGAATTAATTTTTTTTTTCTATTACAATGCACACATACATGTCTCAAGCAATCAACATGAATCACCTTTCCTCAAATTGAATAGAAAATATTTTGCAATATTCCGTGATAACGAGATTGATCCATGAGAATCGATTGTTTTTCATCGAATTTTCCTATGTTCCTGTCAATAATGAAAACTTTCGATTATCGGAACTCAAAATTGGTTGACATGTGCCAGCTCTATCGAAAAACAAAGGTTTAGTTTACACCATACATTTGGTATGCGTATATTTGGACTACGTTACATTGGGTAGAGGAATAACTTTGTCCACCGGGTATAGTTGCTATATACAATACTCGGTGCACGTACCAGACGCACGATTTAGGGCCGATCCCCAATGTCGCTCCGCTCTCGCTCCATTCTCGCTCTAGTAAAATATGCGGCAGGGACTCAAGTCAACACCATGTCAGCTAAGGCGTAGTCAAGTGCTATTGTGAAGGGGTGCCCCGGCAACAGTGAGTTTAGAACCACGTACCCAACCAGAGAAAGATATAGTTCAACGAATTTAAATCGATCTTTGTTTGGTATTCCAGATCTTGCACACATTGGACATTTTAAAACCCAACTACAACTCAATCTATTGATATAATTCTATAATGATTGATTTTATTTTCCTCGGAAACTCAATAAATTAACTCTATATTACTTGTTATAACTCTACAAAATGCGTAACTTTTATTTTCTTCGAAAACTCAAATGTGTCTGGGACAAAATGCGCAGCAGAATTTTCATCAACTGAATAGCCGATAGATTACCTGAAAGTAATATATTATTAGGAACTATATATTAGCGTCAGGTGTGTGTATAACGCTGTTACGTGAAGCCTAATAATTCTAAAAATAATTTCGAGGACACAAAAAAATCATCATGCATCACGCTGGAATGGTTTTTTTTCGATTGAATTTCATCTTCGTTTCGTGGCTATTATCTGGCCGTAATGCCGAATTCTTAAGAATAAAATCAAGAGAGGTTTTAAGTAACTTAATACTAACTCCTGCTACGGGGTTAGTATTAAGCTACTACTAATCAATGCAGTGAACTTTTTCGATTTGTTGGATATTTCTAGCGATACAGAAATTGGAACGTTTCCGAACCTTGCAAAATCTGGGTTTTGTGAAAATTTGTAACTCCTGAAAGCCGTGTGATAAAAATGTAAAAATTGGTTTGGATATTCCTTTCACTGGATCTTATTTTATAAAAAAGTTTCAGGAAAATTCAAGGTAGACGGATGAGTCACGGTTAAACGGAATGGCTTGCAATACCTCATATATATTTTATAAATCCTTTCCAGCTTTCCGATTTCGCCCGAGGCCAGTTTTACCCCGAAAAAATGCATAATTTACCACTGAAAAATTGAGTTATACGTATTTTTTTACTCACTTTCTACAATAAACAATTTTTTAGGTACTTTTATTTATCTTTCGTTTTTTGAAAAACTTACACTCGAATTATCAAAAATGGTCAACTTTGTAGTTGACGGCGCTGTACGCACTTCAGATTATTTTGGACAAGAGCCTGTTGAAAGTCTATTATTTCGTTTATTCGTGTTCCTTCCGAGCTAGTACATATTTTGAAAAACTTTTTCCGTTTGCATAAGTATGAAAGAATTATTTCACGAAGCAAACGAAATCAAGAGACTCGGTAGAGTCTCGGGACAAGTACATTTGGCAGCTCTGTCGTCTGCTAGCCCGCGGCTCGCCCAGAGTATATTATCTCGAAACAAAATGATTCGCCGTGGTGGGGGTAAAATATGAAATTTCTTTCCTTAATTACGGAGCCGGGGAGAAATATTATGATTTGAAAATTGAACTGGAGACTTATTATGAAAAGAGCTTTCGATTAAGCCTTGGATCGGCACGATTGATGCCGTATTTGCTGAGAAAAAACTTTGCACAGGCTCAAGATTATGCTAAGATCGAAGTATTGGTGTGTATGTATACGACACACAATGAAAGGCCTTTTGATGCTATCAAGTTTCTGATTGGTCGCGACAGAGCTGCGTTCGAAAACTCGTGGTGCACACAGCTATATGTAATAACGTGGCCCTGTGTGGCCCTGTGGCTATATATTCTTCTGCACTGTGGCTATATATTCTTCTGAATAAGTACAAACAAAAAAAACAGTGCAGACGAGCGAGCGAAAAATATCAGCTGATATTTCCGAAGGGCCATATTGACGCGAGTATGAGAGAGATAGCTGAAATAAGTTCATATTTTTCCTTTCCGCCCTTGACATTTTCGAGAAAAATAACTGTTACAACTTGTTCTTTGTCGAACAACGAACGTTGGCTAACCATTTATTTGCCCGAGAATGCAAGGTTATGGGAGAAGAATGTATTGCAGGTTTGTCGTTACCGAGTCTGGACGAATGCTGTGATACAGCTTTGACAGCTCGTCATAACCTCACAAATTCGAATTTTCAGCTGGCATATTACCGACATGCTCCAATTGACCTATTTATTCCTACACCCACCATTTTATTCATTTATAGCAAGACTTACAATGCCGCAGGCATTAGATTAATCGCTAAGCGATAATATCTCTCAGGGAAATGAACTCTTGTCGCTGAGCGACATAAAAATCTTGTCGCTGAGCCACATGAATATCTTGTCGCTGAGGCAAGTGAAAATCTTATCGCTGTGAGGGCTCAGTGACATGAAAATCTTGTCGGTGAGCGACATGAAAATCTTGTCGCTGCGAGGGTTCAGTGACATGAAAATCTTGTCGCTGAGCGACATGAAAATCTTGTCGCTGCGAGGGCTCAGTGACATGAAAATCTTGTCGCTGAACCACATGAAGATTAATCGCTAAGCGATAATATCTCTCAGTGACATGAAAATCTTGTCGCTAAACCACATGAAGATTAATCGCTAAGCGATAATATCTCTCAGTGACATAAAAATCTTGTCGCTGCGAGGGCTCAGTGACATGAAAATCTTGTTGCTGAACCACATGAAGATTAATCGCTAAGCGATAATATCTCTCAGTGACATAAAAATCTTGTCGCTGAGCAACATGAAAATCTTGTCGCTGAAGCAAATGAAAATCTTGTTGCTGCGAGGGCTCAGTGACATAAAAATCATGTCGCTGAGCCACAAGAAAATGTTGTACATTCATCCCTTTTTGATAGTGATGCATTTTTTTCCTGCTAGAGGTCGAATTCAAAAAAAATTGTCCGAAAAAAAAAATTCTAAAAGAAATTAGAAAAAAAATCCAGGCGATTTAGTACGAAAATACGCACCTTCTTGTATCTGTAAAATTTTCTATAAACCCTATAATTCTTGGGTTATATTGAATTTTTCAAAACTTTCTGTTTTTGGCCAAAAACGAAATAACTTTCGGGGAAAAAATCACAACAAATTATTCAAAAGAGGAAGTTGGAGCTTTTGCATTGCATTCCAAGTTTTACATAATGAAAGAAAAAAAAATCTCTTATATTTTGTGCCGAATTCGTGATGGTCGAAAAAAAGCATAAAAACGGTCGGGAATCAAAGTCCGTACAAGGCCAAAAAAAGTAATCAATGGAAAAATATTTAAATAAGGCAAACTGGAGCCTGATCTATCCTTTTTGAAACGCCACTTTGGAAATTCGAATATCTTTCTTTTTGACAGTGTTGTCTGGTGTATCTAAACGTTTGAGCGGTAGGGTATGAGTGGATCGACGAAACTAAACCAATTTAAACCATGGGGAAAGATTCACGAAGTATGTGATCATGAAAAAATTTACGTTTCGGAGGAGTCAGAAAAAAAGAAGTGATATCCTAGCCAAAAATCCCCTCCACGGGGAAAAAATCCTGGACAAGTCCATTTGTTCGTGACCCCCGTTTCCATTTGTTTTCACAGAAAAATCTAACCCCGCTAAAAAAAAAATTGAAACCTCCAATAAAATGAAAAATAGAAAAAAACCCTAGAAAAAAATAGCTCCTAAAAAATTGGAGAAAAACTTTAAAAAAAATTCAAGACAATTTAAAAAAAATACAATAAACGGGTAAATGGTAAAAAAAAAGTTGACGATTTTCGCTCAGCACTAAAAATTCTTGATATCCATAAAAGGACAAGTATTCCATTGATGGCTGAAAATCAATTAACGAGAAAAAGGGAAAACTCCCAAAAAGACATGGCACAAAAAAAAGAAACCCGTGAATACAAAATGGCGAATCGACAGAAAAACTTCATACAAAAAATAAAAAACTAAAGTTTGCCATCGCATGTTGAGCAGTTCAGCGGATACGCACAGAAAACTTGTCCAGCCCGAAAATTTTTGTATTAGCCGCTGCTATTTATAGGGAATATGCGGAAGCTAATACAAAAATTTTCGTATTAGCCGCTGCTATTTATAGGGAATATGCGGAAGCTGATACAAAAATTTTCGGGCTGGACAAGTTCTCTGTGCGTATCCGCTGAACTGCTCAACATGCGATGGCAAACTTTAGTTTTTATTTTTTGTATGAAGTTTTTCTGTCGATTCGCCATTTTGTATTCAAGGGTTTCTTTTTTTTGTGCCATGTCTTTTTGGGAGTTTTCCCTTTTTCTCGTTAATTGATTTTCAGCCATCAATGGAATACTTGTCCTTTTATGGATATCAAGAATTTTTAGTGCTGAGCGAAAATCGTCAACTTTTTTTTTACCATTTACCCGTTTATTGTATTTTTTTTAAATTGTCTTGAATTTTTTTTAAAGTTTTTCTCCAATTTTTTAGGAGCTATTTTTTTCTAGGGTTTTTTTCTATTTTTCATTTTATTGGAGGTTTCAATTTTTTTTTTAGCGGGGTTAGATTTTTCTGTGAAAACAAATGGAAACGGGGGTCACGAACAAATGGACTTGTCCAGGATTTTTTCCCCGTGGAGGGGATTTTTGGCTAGGATTATCTTATTGTCTAATAAACAATATTTTTTTCAAATAACTTGCGGATAAGCTTGTATCAGCTTCATTATAAAAGTCTATGTCCACGCAATCACGGAGAATACCGAATTGCTTTGAATTTCAGTTAATTTACAAACATTGACATCTACAAAAAAACTTCAGTGAGAATTCAAAAGCGTAAGTATAAATTTCTATATTCAATTCTTCACGTTGACGACTTGTCGCACGTAAGTATAAAAAACAGTACTTCATTGCATTATTTGTGCTTGAATTTCATCTCCTGCTTATTAATCCTTTTCATCATAAAACAAAATATTTTCGTCAATAAAAATTTGAGACAATAATAATATTTTTATTATTAACGAATGTGATTAATGATAAATCTTTGTTTATTTGGTTCCTCGCGCGATCGTCGAAGTTCTCCATTGCTCAATGAAATTTCATTAAATCTCGTTGCGCCCATTAGTATTTCGGAACAAACGATTCCACGCTCAATGTATTGGTACTGATGTGACAGCAGAGTCGTGTCAATTCTTTAATGTTTTTACGTTCTTGTAACTTTTAATTTTTCGGAAAACAAGCGCTTATTGAGAGAACTGCTGTAACGAATTATAGCATGATACAAAAAGAGCGAAATATACATGTGACGAGCGTTTCAACTTGGGCGCCGATAATGTTGAAAGTGTTAAAGCCCGCTGCACACGACGCTTGTTTCCATGCTGGATTTCGTGCGTGATGTGATCCAGCAAGAAACAAGCGTTGTGTACAGCGGGCTTTAACACTTTCAACGTTAGCGGCGCCTAAGTCAAACGCACCCACGCCGTTTCTCTTAGCCCGACCCCCACCACCGGGCGCTTTCTTCTCTCTTTTTGTATGATTGGAGCTTTCTGGGCGACGATTATTAGTGGTTTTCGAACGACGCCGAATTTCGAGCAGTCCAATATCTCGTGAGCTTATATCTATACCGGCGAGAGTTAGGACCACATAGCTCTTAAAACGTAAACGCGAGGTTTGTTAGGGGTTCTGCGACGCGAAAACAAGAGTCGATGTCCATAAAGTCGCTCTTCGTTGTAAAACTTACGTGCGTCATATACGCGAATGAATAATTATTCCGGTGTTTCAACGGGCTTATTGTAGTGTCACAGAAAATAAAATCGCGAAACGACACTTTGTTAGTTAACGCCGAATTCTTTTTTTCGTCGATATATAACTTTTTCGATTATTTTTGTAATACACAATGGAAGGTTTATGGTCAAAAGGCATCCATCAATCGTGCTCTCACAATATTACGGAAAAAATTTACATCGCTAATCCCTTCGATTTGACCTCCAACGACAATGACCAATCCCCCAGCTACCGACCAGAATCTGTCGTATCCGAAAATACGACGAAATCTCATCAACAATCGCAAGCCAATTTGTCAGGTGAGAAACTACAATTTTTTTTTGCTTATCACATTACATGATATTGTCTATTAATTGCCTAGTTGTATTGTGTTTTTCTATACTTTCTAATTCACTACAAATTATTTCATGAATGGATTTGAATAAGTAAAAATTATTTTTTTATTACACGCGTTTCGTAATTCTTTTGTTAATTCTCAACTGTCAATTCAATTATTTATTCATCGATTAATCCTTGTTCATCAATGCAACTTACTCGATCAATGAATTCGAATTCGTGAATTTTTTTTTACTACGAATTATGTAATCCCGAGGAATGTAGACGAACGCAACAAAGGTAATCCACGAAATTATCTCTTTTTCAGGCAATTCCGATTAATCCGTTAGTGATAATCTACGAACTCGTTATTGATTCAAGTATATAAAATAATATTATTTTTCTTATTGATTACTAAGCGATTCTCACAGCATCAATTATTTAAATTCTTTTTATTTATCTAATTTTATAAAAACGAAAACAAAAGTTTTTCAATGGAATTTCGATGAATTTTTTTATCAATTACTGCCCTTTTCAAACGTTGTTTAGAGTCGAATACGAAATAATTGTAAATCGAACAAAGCAATTCGATTTTTCATTCGAAAAATGTTTTTCAAATTTTATGAAAAAACCTTTACGTTTTGATTTTTTTTTTAATGATTAGTTCTGAGCCAATCGGAAAACGAACAACTACCGAGTTCCCAATTGGCAGATCGACTTCTCGCTTTAGAAGCCACTTCGGGTTATCCGATAACACAAGTTAATGGCCAAAGAATATTGGGTCCACCGCTTAATTGGAATAAACCACGGCCCGAGTCGACATGCGAGATCTTCGTTGGAAGCTTACCACGTAACATTTACGAAGACACTCTGTATCCGATATTTAGTGCTGTCGGTGAAATTTACGAGATTCGATTGATGCTGGATTTTTCGGGCACCAATCGTGGCTATTGTTTCATCATGTTCACGAAAGTCGAATACGCCCAACGAGCTATCAGGGAATTGAACAATTGGCAAATTGTTCAAGGACGCAAAATCGGCGTCGTTCCAAGCATTAACAAACGTCGATTGTACTGTAGACATTTACACCCTCTCATCGATCCGGAAATCGTTATTAGGGTGAGTTTTTATTGAAACAAAAACGAATTTTGAAGAAACAAAAAGTATTGAGATTTATTGTTTAATACAAATTTCACGATAACATTATTTTCTTGTACGAGAAATGATCCTGCCCTGGAAAAATAATACTACGAACACTGTGTTGATCGATCGAAGAACCGCGATGCCATTTTTACTTCTATTATTCTTCCACATTTCATTGTGCTTACAACTTACCAAAATTTCGATCATCTTTTAACTCACGAAAACAATTACGAAGAATTCTTGCTTTAAGTCAAAAGCAATTTCGTTCATTCCTAGAGTTATGCACTTGGAGAAATAAAAATTTGATATTGCCAAGAAAATTTATCGTCGTGCGAAGGATTCTTTCCTCTCCAAATATGAAAAAAAAAGTTTAACAAGATTGCAATATGCATTGCAACTTAATTGCAATTTAACATTAGTAAATTCATTATTTATCAAATGGGCAAAGAATGCCATGGGACGATTGCCAACGATCGTTGTCGCCAATTTTCGTAACACGTTTAGGAGCCCCGAATTCTCGACTATTTCGATAGCTTAATTCTCGAATTTGATTGAAATAAACTATTTTTCATATATTGGGTTGATGAGAACTCATGAAAAAAGTATAAATTTGCTTTTTTTTCTATACAGAATTTTGGAACACAATTTTTTGAGACAAAAATCACCTATTCAAAATAATTAGAAATCGATGAAAAGGATTGAAAAAGATTGATTGGATTCGACGAATTCTTCGATTTTCCAAAAATCGTGACATTAAATTTTTTTTTTATACGATTGATTTTCAATGAATGAACCTTTTTTGATTGTCAAAATTTTATTTTTCTTAGACATTTTACGGATTGTCTGAAGAAGTTGAGAAAGTTTCGGTCTACAAAAATAAAAACGGACACGTCTGTTCCGCTTTAATTTGGTATCAAACGCACCGAGGAGCTGCATTGGCGAGACGGGCGTTAGTGCCGGAACTATCAAATTTGTTCGGATGGGCTGGAGTCGAGCTTTTTTGGGCACATGCTGATCTACTAACATCTTCTAGTATGGTAAAATCTGCCTACGTTTTTCTACGTTTTCCTACGGTTCTTTATTTGAAAAAAAAATCTTGTTCGTAAGATCGTTAGACGAAATCGATACGATAATTTTTCACTGGATAGTCGAACACATTAGTAACTATTGTTGATTCAACATAATGATCTAATTTTACGAATTTTGTGGGCTGAAAATACTTTTTTACATTCCGGAAGTTGTTGAACAAACGAAATATAAATATCGAACTATAATTAATGATTTTTTTGTGCTTTGTAAATCGAAATGCATTCTTTCTACCGTGATTTTCAAAGAAAGATTTGTTTTTTTCCAAACTCTCCAGAAATTCTTTGCTAATTTCGTCAAAGATCTAACGATTATCTCTCAATCTCGATGTCAATTAATCAAGGTATCCTCTGTGTTAGAAAAAATTTTACACGAACGTTCCCGAACGAAAAAAAGAGAGAGAAGTCTTAAATAATCAACATATCTGATTCCTCATCGTCTCATTGATGGTTACAAGCTTCTATTAATCTAATTATCATGAGCGGAAATTGAGATTTTTCTGTTCCGGAAATATCTGAATATAATTGTAATAAAATTTTCGGAAGGAAATGCATGTGTAAAATCTTTGAAACTTAAAATGCTCACGAAGCAAAACTCGACGCATTCCAATCTCCAGTCTATCCGGAGGTTACTTATCTTGTTATTGTTTCTTTCTCGAGAGAAAAGCGTGCTCGCTCCTTCGATGACAAGTATAAAACACACACACGAGCGTCTCTGGTCACGGACGATCAAGAACAACGTCTAGCCATCTCCGTCTAGCCCGAGATCTAGCCTCGCGTCTATCTTTGTCTTTTGAGCCTCCGATATTCATCTTTATTTCGACGCATTAACTTCACCTTTTCTCGTTATTATTTTCGACTATTTTCTCACGACTACGACTGTCAAACGTTGTTAAAATGTCCTTTGTGCGTACGAGAGACATTCGGAGGTCTCGAGTGACGGCGATCGATCTTGAAACAAATTCTATAAACTTGGAATAAAAAATGGAGGAAAAAATATATATATATTTTTCATAACATTTCATCGATCTTCAACCGATTTTTTCGAATAAATTGACAATAAAAACTTACGCATGTTTTTCTAAGATTTTTATCCTTGCGACATCTTTGTCGCACCTTCGTACACTATTTTTTACACTTCACTGCACGCACCCGTAAATTTTGTGCACAAATATACTTATGTTTGTATTTATGTATTAGCAGAACGTATTCACGAATTTTCACCTTTTTTTCAATTAACATGCTTTTCGATTTAAAGTTATTGACAAAGAGGATGCATTTTTTTTTTGTATTCGGATACGGACTCGATTACGATAGTAATAATATCCCAATTGTAGTGAAATCGACGACTTGTTCGATGCGAGACAGTAATTACAGAAAATTCAAAGTGAAATTTCAAATTTTAATAGGGCGCTTCAGAAAAATTGTCTGGAATATGACTTTGTTTAACAAAAAAATCGAACGTTTTGAAAATATTATTAATTATTTAATGATTAATTCTTGATTTGGCAATCTTTTGTAAAAAAATATCTGAAATTGACATTTTATTTTGCATCAAAATTGAATAATCGAAAATGAATTTGACGTTTGTCGTCGTTTGTCAAGGAAAATGGACCAAATATGTTTTGGAAATACTTCCTGTCGATTTTGAGACAAAAATATGTTTAAATCAATCAGAATGTGTAAACCGTTAATCGTGATTTACGAGTAATGTGTTTAATGAATTACTCTTATCGTTGAATAGTTATAATTGTCGGGATTGCTTGCAAAACATGCACTTTTGTTCACGTCAGCATTTGGGTGCAGTGAAAACGAAATTTTGTCGAAACGTTAAAATTTTTTGTTAACACCAAAATGTTTTAGCCTCTCAACAAAGTTTCGTTTCAGTACAAAGAAGCTTTGTTGTAATATTCGAAATTTTGTTGCCTGAACAAAAAAAAATTGTTTAATACGTGCAACAAAATATTTGGATATTTCAACAAAATTTCGTTTTCAGTGTTTGCCCGTTTAAAATTCTTTTTTTTTGTTGGAAAACGTGGTAAAAATGATCCACGTTCTTGCCGTATTTCTAGAGAAAAAATCGAAGGAGCAAGGAAGCAAAATTCCAACTCTCGATCACGTATCAATAACATTGATATCTCTGATTTGTAAATCATGAAAAACTTTTTAAAAAGTAAAAAAAGAACGCCAAGTATTAAAAGACGCGACCATGCCAGTATCGTCTACGCGTTGAGAAACGCGAACGAGAGAGAACGCGCCATGCCGAGGAAGAGGGAACGCGCAGCCGCGTGCTGTCTCTCTCACTCAGCGGCGCGCGAGAAGTGGGGGTAGCCTCGTTTAGCGGAGACTAGGTGACGCGAAGCAGAGAAATGTCCATTATTATTAAAAGGACGTATGTCCCGCCCATTCGAGCGTGACTTACGCCTGTCTGCTCCCAAGAAAGCAGAGTATCCCGAAATGTTCGATTTTATTTCGCTAAATCATCATATCTCAAGATTGGCTGGACGGATTTACATGCAACAAAGACCAATAGAAAGAGAAAAATCGAAAAAAAATCGTCACGAAAATTCAAATTTTTTGACCAAACGGTTCGTCCGTCAGAACGGTTTAAAAACGCCGTGACGTCATAAAACTGGCATATTCGAGTATATAAGAGTGCGGTAGGCCTCGCGCTGGCTTTTTCTTTTCCGTTTATTTAAACTTTTCTTTTATTTTTCTTTTAATACTTGGCGTCGAGACGCTACCGCGTCTCTTGATATTTCCTACTTCAAAATTTTTTTCTCTGAGTGAATTTTCTAATGCGATATAATGAATGGGTATAAATAATGATTTTTCATTGGCGAAGGTTGAACACTCGGGGACATTGGACGGGTATGGAGCGTTACGAATGAGCATCAGAAGAATCAGTCCGAATTTGAACCAACGCAATTTCCAGGGACGAGAAGAAGAAGATTTTCCCGACCCGAGCAAAAAAAATTATCTTCCGAAGAAGAACATGGAGGATAAAGGGAAAAATCCGTCAATTCAGCGCAAAAGCTGCGGTTCCAATTCTACACCAAATGATTTCCAGGCTAAAAAAAATGTCGTTCATCCCGACAAAGGTTCACCCCGAGCCATACATGGCCGAATGTCCATTTAAACATGACGACGATATTCATTCGTCCGGAGGAATCAAATAATTCCGATTGCTTTTTACGTCAGGCTGAGTTACTTTGAAATTCATTCGGACGTTCTCCCAAATCTGAACTTCATCGCGAGTTCCTTAATTTCTTTTAAGTTAATCGAAATACTTCGAATTTGACTCGAAAACATTTGACAAGAGCCCAAAGTCGTGAGAAAATAATTCGAAAGTTCAAGTCGTCGTAAACAGCACGACAATTTTTTTTTTTTAACGATCATAGACGAAGTATAATAATCGATAAAAATATCGATGTGATGATCGATTTTATAAAATGCATGCTAAACCGAAAACTCATAAATGTTTTTGATTTTTTAAACTATCCGAGGATAGGAGAGAACAGATCGGAAGGTAAAAAAAAACGAATAATCGAAATATCCATTCTATTTATAAATCGGAGAACTTGTTTTATCACGATCGAGCCTCCATTTTTCACACTCAAATTTGATTTTTTATTTTATTTTTTGATGAAAAATGCATTTCCGTGCAGTATCTTGGCGTGTTCTTTTTTTGCTTTATATGCATCGATACAATTTGACGAATGCATTAACCAATAAATAACGAGGGCCGTTAATGAACGTTCTACTTCTGCCGAATCTTGATTAAGTTAAAAACAACAATCATGAGCATAAATAATTAAATCTATAAACTTATAGTAAATTTGACTTTATTTTTCTTCACTTTTTTTCTACTTCACATCAAGAGCGCCTATGGCTTGTGAAACAATTATGAGAATTTCGCGTATCTGCGTCACTTACGCCTCGATTGATTGAAGCAAAACATAAATTACGTACTCATGACCAATCGATTTTTTTTTCTCCTCCGATTTATCAATATCTACAATCTCTTGTCTATTTTAATTATACCACGTACCATTATTAATGTTAGTATTAAGATGCTTCGGCGTTTGCGCTTAACCGTGACATGTTCCTGTATGTCATGTGGATTGAAAAATAAAATTGATTTTATAACGTTGTTTCATGAGTCTTGACTGAGTTCGTTTATATTCTTGAAATAAGTTCCTTTTTTCTTTTTTTTGGCAATGTTTGTACGAAAATGGATTAAAATGATCAGAATTGAGATGGAATATTCAGCATCCTTGTACTCAGATTAACATTTCATTCTGTTTGAGAATACTGAACGCTTGTTGTTTCTATTGATTTCCATGCCGATTTCTTATAATTTCTCGTAGCCTGTCGGATCATTTTTGGATCTCGACGATCAAGGATAGATCGATATTAAAATTCTGGAGCTTCTTATTCATTAAGTGTTCTCGTCTTTCCGGATTACTGTTCTTGTTATTTTCATTCTATTCGTAGCCGAATAATCGCTACAGATTACGGCGCGGTCTTCTAACTCTTCGATTATTTCCTTTGTTTCGTCTTACGGATGTTCCTTTCTATCTTCGTACAATTTTTTTATCGTTCTTTCATCGAACGATTTATGTTCTTCCGTAGGAAAAAGCTCGTAACTGTCTTTTCGAGTTCTTGCCGGTTTCTCTCGAATTGTCGGACTCTCTCCAGACTCGACAGGTCGATGAACTCCACTGGTTTCGCAGTTCGGCTTAGAAACCGGTTCTTTGCGATTTTTCGACGAAACTTCCGATTCCGTTGGTCCGCTCGTGGTTTTCGGTTCTTCGGCCCGTTTCTCCAATGGGAGCTTCAATACGGGACCGGGAATCGGTGCAGAGTCCTTGAGATTCATAAGAAAAATTCAAAGATAGTCAAACGAGACAATCACTGTAGGAAAAACGATTCTATGATTTTATTTAACGTGGTCTAATAATTTATTTAATCATTTTCAAAATATTTTCGAATGAAGGAAAATTTAAAAACGAAAATTTTGACTCTTTATCCATTCGATTTGCTCAATAGCTTAATTTAAGTTAAATATAAATGAAAAAGAAATTGAATATTTCAAGAAACGTAAACTTTTTATTATCGTGAATAAGTTACACGATCAACTCTCACGTTGAAATACAGTAACACAGTACGTTCCAGCTGTTCGCAAAGACTGGGTCCCTGACGAATCACCGAGTCTCAAAAAAATTCAAAAAAAGTCCCAATTGGGACTCGGGACTTAAGTGGACAAGTAAGACCCAAAATAAGTCCCTAATAGGACTTTTTTCTGTGACGTCATGAATCCCAAATCAGGATTCAGAGTCCCAAACAGGGTCGTTTTTTGCGACTGACCTTAGACAAAATTCCCGTCTCGCACCGAGTGAGGGGAAAAAGTCCCATTTGGGACTCACAAGTGAGTCTTACTTGTCCACTAAAGTCCCAAATTCCGAGTCCCAATTGGGACTTTTTTCGGGACTTTTTCCAGAGACTTGCTGAATCGCCAGGGGTGTGATGCACTATTTGTAAAATATCGTACCGAAAATTTTTCCACTATTTTTTAAGATGGAAATTCAAATTAATTCTCGTATAATTTTTTTTGGGCTGAACATGATGTACACAACCTCAATTACTAATTTGCGTATATAGTTCGTATTTATTTGAAACTTCATTTGGTAGATAAAATTTGGAATAAGCACAGATGTTCAGTCTTGAATGTTTTTTCAATCCTGAAAATCTTTATGTTACGCGACAATTTTTTTATTCGATGATCTCTTGCCGAAAACAGAAAAGCTTTATAAAAAAATGCTCAAAACATTGAAAAAATGAAATTGCAGCTCAACCTATCTAATTTAAGAATGTGTTGATTGCCGAAACTAATTTAAAAAAAAAATGGAAAACGCAGTCCAACTGTAAAAGTACAAAAAGGCAAAAACTCTTCATGCTCAAAAAACCCGTGAGTTGTAAGAAATGTTGTAGACGATGTTCATAAAAGCGAATGAAGTGGAATTTTTCCCCGTTCAATCAAATGCTGTTCAGTCCATACTCAATTGCTTACGTACATTGAGGGAGAAGTGGTATCATAAATATAGGACTCTGAGGGATTTCCGTCATTTTGTTCAGAAATTTTTCACGACGAAAAATTGAGGTTTTTTTACAGCATCTTTAGTCGGAATTGCACTTTTACTCTAACACTTTTAACTCCTAGGACTTAAAAGTGCTGCTCCTCGTACTCCCCACCACTAATCCACTTCGACAGTTGGTAAAACGGCTACTTTACGTACCGCCGAAACACTCGAAAAAAACTCGGAAACGTGGTTTTGTTATACAACGTATCGTGTGCACCGAGGAGGCAGGGGCCTTTTAACATTTCATAAGACCCACTTTGCCGCTTTGATACACAATGTACTATTGCTACTTTGATACGCATATAGTGACTAATATTAACTTATGTATACACTAGAGTAGCGAGTAGCAAAAAGAAATTCAAAAGTCATTGTTTTTGATAGAACGTATTCAGCTTCATTTTCCATTTTTAATATATTTGCTACGTTTTTTGTAGACCCAGTACGTACTTCTAGACATGTCGTTTCGATCGTTTACCGGTTTTTTGAGTTGTATAATATTTCGAGTTGGACGCATGTTTTGTAGAAAATTTTTGCTATTTTTTTTACCACAGAAAATTTAGAACGAGAACCACGAACTTGAATTTCGTATTTTTTTCAAGTTTTGGGGCTATTTTTTTTCTCAAAAATATTCGATTTTATCTTTAAAGATCATTTCGAGAACATGTAGCGTGCCTTTGTCTGAAGCTCAATAGTTCTCGGAATTCGACAATGGAATTTTTCGACGATTCTTCGGGTTTTAACCGACAAGAAATTAAAAAAATTTCAGAACATAAAATTCTGAAAAAAAATTAATGAATAAAAAGTTGAAAAGTAAAATAGTTTCTTATCTGGGATTTTGTCTCAAACCGGTTGCTTCTCGAGTTAAGCCATTTCACTTAACAGAGTTTAGACTTTTGTTGATATCTCAATTATTTCAGTAATTATCATAGTTCGAACATTCCCAAAATTGCGGAAATCAACATTTTTCGAAAAATAATAACTCCTTGAAGAAGTGTCGATATTCTTTTCGTTAGGTACAATTCAATAAAAAAATATCAAGAACATCATTAATAAACAGAGCCACAGGCTAGGTGAAACGGCGTGGAATGCCTTATATATATTGGAATGGTCCTTCGTTAGGGTTGAAAATTTCTTTTCAAATGCACTCCGCAATTCGATTCAGACTGAAAAAAAGGGAAGTCCTCACAAAGCTGAGGTCTGTAAGTTAACGGGGAAGGGGCCCACGAGGCCGGGCAGCTCTTTAGTTTATGGCTCCAATTTTCTTTACCTGCTTAAAATGCACGCCGAACTTTCAAACTTTACTCGAAACACTACCAGTTATGATTCAAAAGAAATCAGTTAAGTATACTATCGCTCAAAACTATGGATCATATCATCAATACGAATTCCGAGCCGCACTAAAAGTTTGATTGCTATGTCCAAAAAGCAGATATTTTAATTTATTCCAAGAACAGACATTCCAATTTTTTGTGCGTTGTTATCTCGAAAAAATATTTGCATTTGGTCTAAAAACGACCATTTGCAGAACATGCGGCGTAGCTAGAAAACTAAAAGCTTTGGATAGAACGTGAAGATGGTAAAATGTGCATGCAGTCATACTAGACATTATAATTTTTTCAGAATTTTTTTCGAGATTTTTTTCATCATTCCAAGTCTAAAAGTCTCTGTTAAGTGAAATGGCTTACCTCGAGAAGCAAACGGTTTGAGACAATATATCGAGATGAGATACTATTTTACTTTTCAACTTCTTATTCACTAATTTTTTTCAAAATTTTATGTTCTGAAATTCTTTTAATTTCTTGTCGGTTAAAACTCGAAGAATCGTCGAAAAATTCCATTGTCGAATTCCGAGAACTATTGAGCTTCAGACAAAGGTACGCTATATGTTTTCAAAATGATCTTCAAATATAAAATCAAATATTTTTGAGAGAAAAAATAGCCCCAAAACTTGAAAAAAATACGAAATTCAAGTTCGTGGTTCTCGTTCTAAATTTTCTGTGGTAAAAAAAATAGCAAAAATTTTCTACAAAACATGCGCCCAACTCGAAATATTATATAACCCAAAAAACCGATAAACGATCGAAACGACATGTCTAGAAGTACGTACTGGGTCTACAAAAAACGTAACAAATGTATTAAAAATGGAAAATGAAGCTGAATACGTTCTATCAAAAACAATGACTTTTGAATTTCTTTTTGCTACTCGCTACTCTAGTGTATACAGTAGTTAATATCAGTCGCAATATGCGTATCAAAGTAGCAAAATACTTTTCAGAACTCGATACATAAGTAGACAGTAACTTTCTTGTAGCACGATAGCAAAGTAGCGAACTTTCAATCTCACAGCCACGAAAGACGTCACAACATAATAGGGAAGTAATTTTTGCAAAACTTGCGTGCTTTCAAAAAATCGTGGATCAATTTCAAACGGCTTCTTTATATCAGTTTACAATTTCGACTAAAGATGATGGACAAAAACCAACATTTTTCGTCGTGAAAAGTTTCTGAACCAAATGACGGAAATCTCTCGGAGTCATTTATTCATGATACCACTTCTCCCCCGGTGTACGTAAGCAATTGACTATGGACTGAAAAGCATTTGATTGAACGGGGAGAAATTCCGCTTCATTCGCTTTTATGAACATTGTCTACAACATTTCTTACAACTCACGGGTTTTTTGAGCATGAAGAGTTTTTGCCTTTTTGTACTTTTACAGTTGGACTGCGTTTTCCATTTTTTTTTTAAATTAGTTTCGGCAATCAACACATTCTTAAATTAGATAGGTTGAGCTGCAATTTCATTTTTTCAATGTTTTGAGCATTTTTTCATGAAGCTTTTCTGTTTTCGGCCAGAGAACATCGAATAAAAAAAATGTTGCGTAACATAAAGATTTTCAGGATTGAAAAAACATTCAAGACTGAACATCTGTGTTTATTCCAAATTTTATCTACCAAATGAAGTTTCAAATAAATACGAACTATATACGCAAATTAGTAATTGAGGTTGTGTACATAATGTTCAGCCCAGATAAAAATTATACGAGAATTAATTTGAATTTCCATCTTAAAAAATAGTGGAAAAATTTTCGGTACGATATTTTACATATAGAGCATCACACCTAGTCTTTGCGAACAGCTGGAACGTACTGTATTGCTGTATTTCAACGTGAGAGTTGATCGTGTAACTTATTCACGATAATAAAAAGTTTACGTTTCTTGAAATTTTCAATTTCTTTTTCATTTATATTTAACTTAAATTAAGCTATTGAGCAAATCGAATGGATAAAGAGTCAAAATTTTCGTTTTCAAATTTTCCTTCATTTGAAAATATTCTGAAAATGATTAAATGAATTATTAGACCACGTTAAATAAAATCATAAAATCGTTTTTCCTACAGTGATTGTCTCGTTTGACTATCTATGAATTTTTCTTATGGATCTCAAGGACTCTGCACCGATTCCCGGTCCCGTATTGAAGCTCTCATTGGAAAAACGTACCGAAGAACCGAAAACCACGAGTGGACCAACGAAATCGGAAGTTTCGTCGAAAAATCGCAAAGAACCGGTTTCTAAGCCGAACTACGAAGCCAGTAGAGTTCATCAACCTGTCGAGTCTGAAGCCAGTCCGACAACTCGTGAAAAACCGGCAAGAATTCGAAAAGATAGTTACGAGCTTTTTCCTACGGAAGAACGTAAATCATTCCATGAAAGAATGATAAAAAAAACCGGATGAAGATAGAAGGGAACATCCGAAAAACGAATCAGAGGAAATAATCGAAGAGTTAAAAGGCCCCGCCATAATCCGTAGCGATTATTCGCCTACGAATGGAATGAAAATAACAAGAACGGTAACCCGGAAAGACGAGAATACTTAATGAATAAAAAGCTCTAGAATTTTGATATCGATCTATCCTTGATCGTCAAGATCTAAAAACGATTCAACATGCTACGTGAAGTTATAAGAAATCGGCATGGAAATCAATAGAAACAACAAACGTTCAGTATTCTCAAACAGACTGAAATGCTAATAAAAAGGTACTGCGACCGCGAATCTTACTACAAGGATGCCGAATATTCCATCCCCGTTCCGATCATTTTAACCCCAGTACAAATATTCCAAAAAAAGAAAGAAAAAAGGAACTCATTTCAAAATATAAACGAACTTAGTCGAAACTCATGAAACAACGTTATAAAATCAATTTTATTTTTCAATCCACATGACATACAGGAACATGTTACTGTTAAAGCTCAAACGCAGAAGCATATTAATACTAACATTAATAAAGATACGTGGTATAATTAAAATAGACAGTAGATCGTAGATATTATACGTAATTTATGTGCGTAATTTATGTTTTGCTTCAATCAATCGAGGCGTAAGTGACGCAGATACGCGAAATTCTCATAATTTTTACACAAGCCATAGGCGCTCTTGATGTGAAGTAGAAAAAAGTGAAGAAAATAAAATCAAATGCACTATATGTTTATAGATTTAATTATTTATGCTCATAATTGTTGTTTTTTACTGAATCAAGATTCAACAGAAGTAGAACGTTCAAAAACCGCCCTTGTTATTCATTGATTAATGTATTCGTCAAATTGTATCGATGCATATAAAGCAAAAAAAGAACACGCCAAGATACTGCACGAAAATGCATTTTTCATTAAAAAATAAAATAAAAAATCAAATTTGAATATGAAAAATGGAGGCTCGATCATGATAAAATAAGTTCGACGATTTATAAACTGAATGGATATTTCGTTTATTCGTTTTTTTTTTACTTTCCGATCTGTTATAGTTCTCTCCTATCCTCGGATAGTTTAAAAAATCAAAAACATTCATGAGTTTTCGGTTTAGCATGCATTTTATAAAACCGATCATCACATCGATATTTTTATCGATTATTATACTTCGTTTATGATCGTTAAAAAAAAAATTGTCTTGCTGTTTACGACGACTTAAACTTTCGATTTATTTTCGTACGATCTTGGGCTATTGTTAACTTGAATTAACAATCGCCATCATCTTTCATGGACATTCGGCCAAGTATTGCTCGGAGTGAATCTTTGTCAGGATAAACCGGAACCAAATGATAACCAGCGGAGATCGAAATGCCATACAAATGTTGAGGAGTTATTTTGTCAATTGGAAATAAAAACTGTTGACTCTCGTCTTTCTCTCGATCGAAGGAGCGAGTGTCAAAAGCACGGAAATAATTATCAAAAATGTAAGTTCCGTGCCGATAGATGGGCGTTGTTACTCGTTGAAGATAATCTTTACACGCCTGATAAAAATTCCAATTGTCATGATAATTATTGTCCGCGTAACAATTATTTTTTTCGTTCTTTGTTTCGAGGTTTCCGTGATTTTTTCTTACGTTACCGATAACCCGAGGATCTACCTGATTTTGCCGAAAATTTTCATTACAATTGGTGATTTGATTGAGAGCTCGGATGTTGGTGAAACCTATTAATCCGTTTGATTCCGCAGCCACGATTTGATCGCTATTTTCATGATTCGCGTTCGGAGCTACGATTTTCAAAGGCCCATACTTTTCGTCGTTGCCGATCTCCTGACATTTCTGATTTTTAAGCTCATTTGCATTCAAGTAATCCACGTTTCCGAGATTTTCTTGCGCCTCAAAATCATTTGGTGTCGAATTGGAACCGCAGCTTTTGCGCTGAATCGACGAATTTTTCCTTTCATCCTCCATGTCCTTCTCCGGAAGATAATTTTTTATGCTCTTGTCAGGGACATCTTCTTCTCCTCGTCTCTGGAAAACGCTTCGGTTCGGATTGCGAGGGATTAGTCTGCAGCTGATTTGTAACGCTCCATTCTCGTCACGTGTCCCCGTCTCTTCGATCTTCGCCATTGAAAAATCATTATTTATACCCATTTATTATATCGCATCAGAAAATTCATTCAGAGAAAAAAAATTTGGAAGTAGGAAATATCCATGATTCAAAAATCGAGGATATCACTGTTATTGATACCCAAATCGAGAGGGATCGAGAGTTGGAATTTTGCTTGTTCGCTCCTTCGATTTTTTCCCTAAAAATACAGCAACCACGTGGATTATTTTTATCATTTTTTCCAACAAAAAAAAAAAGATTTTACACGGGCAAACACTAAAAACAAAATTTTGTTGAAATATCCAAATATTTTGTTGCACGTATTGAACAATTTTTTTTGTTCAGGCAACAAAATTTCGAATATTACAACAAAGCTTCTTTGTACTGAAACGAAACTTTGTTGAGAGGCTAAAACATTTTGTTGTTAACAAAAAATTTTAACGTTTCGACACAATTTCGTTTTCACTGCACCTAAATTCTGACGTGAACAACAGTGCATGTTTTGCAAGCAATCCCGACAATTATAACTATTCAACGATAAGAGTAACTAATTAAACACATTACTCGTGAATCGCGATTAACGGTTTACAAATTCTGATTGATATAAACATATTTTTGTCTCAAAATCGACAGGAAGTATTTCCAAAACATATTTGGTCTATTTTCTGATTATTCAATTTTGATGCAAAATAAAATGTCAATTTCAGACATTTTTTTTACAAGAGATTGCCAAATCAAGAATTAATCATTAAATAATTAATAATATATTCAAAACGTTCGATTTTTTTGTTAAACAAAGTCATATTCCAGACAATTTTTCTGAACCGCCCTATTGAAATTTGAAATTTTACTTTGAATTTTCTCTAATTACTATCTCGCATCGAACAAATCGTTGATTTCACTACAATTGGGATATTATCACTATCGTAATCGGAGTCCGTATCCGAATACAAAAAAAAAATGCATCCTCTTTGTCAATAACTTTACATCGAAAAGTATGTTAATTGAAAAAAAGGTGAAAATTCGTGAATACGTTCTGCTAATACATAAATACAAACATAAGTATATTTGTGCACAAAATTTACGGGTGCGTGCAGTGAAGTGTAAAAAATAGTGTACGAAGGTGCGACAAAGATGTCGCAAGGATAAAAATCTTAGAAAAACATGCGTAAGTTTTTATTGTCAATTTATTCGAAAAAATCGATTCAAGATCGATGAAATGTTATGAAAAATATATATATGTCGTGATAATCGGAGTGGCCTTGGTTGACCTCATTTTTTATTCATAAAATTGACGGATGAAAAAGAAAAGAAGAACGGAAGTCAGTCAGCGAAGAGAGAGGAAATCGCATGACACTTCTTACAATATCAATTAATTTAAAGACTTTAAAGATTATATAATTGTTTGTTACAAATCAATAAAAATCGGAATTATCATGCGTTCCACACGCAACAATACAAGAACTTCGACTATCCAATCAAATCATTCTCCGACATCAGAAGTGGGATTACCGAGGGACGCAGAAGCATCGACATCACAAAATCAAACGTCTCAACAGAACGAAAATTCTTCCGAAAATCGATGGCAAATTTTGATTGAAAATCAAAACAAAAATATGATAGAATTACTACGATCAATCCGAGATCCTCCAGTCGATCGTCCTGAAATCATATTTCCTGAATTTAACCCTGATGAAAGTGTTGTGAATGCTCGGGCTTGGTGCTTGACAGCTGCTCTATGCATGCAGGAAGAAGAATTACGAGGAAGCAAATTAATCGTTGCTTTAAGCAGAGCAATGAAAGGATCCGCTGCATCGTGGTTTCCTCTAATAAGTTTCGCCGGAATGACGTGGACACAATTTAAAAATATCTTTTTATCTCGTTTCGAAATCAATAAAACCCCCGCGGGAATGTTGATATCTTTGAATTCCGGTCAACCAAAAGAAGAAGAAAATTTTGCATCATATTCAACCCGAATTTTGAGTACGCTCATTCCACAATTCGAATCAATGAGCAAAGAAGAAATCGCCGTCTCCATCGTGTTGGCTCATGTGGCCCATTTGGAACCCCGTTTGAAAAGATTGGCTTTTACTACCGAAATAAACTCTCGTAACAAACTACAACAAGAATTAATGGCTGTGGAATATAAAAAAAGGACTTTCCCCTTTTCTCAAACTCAAGAGAGCTCGACGTTCAACCCCAAACGACCGAGACCCGCTGTCTCTTCATTAAAGTGTTTTCATTGTGGAAAAAATGGACACAAAATCTCAGAGTGCAGAAATCGCTCGTCAAATACCATTTCGGAATATTCCGAACATTATCCAAAGAAAGTCCCTTTCACTGAGAAGAAATTTTCGGTGACATGTTTCAAATGTGGAGAATCTGGGCACATCTCTCCAAACTGCAAAAATCCTTCTGGAATGGAACAAAAAAAATTGCTCAAGGTCAAATCGAGCGTCGCGTCAATTTTTCTTCGATTCAACCCGTTTTTGGCGAATTATTACATTCCGGTGAGAAGTTTTCATTTTGTTTTGATTCTGGTGCTGAATGCTCTCTGATTAGAGAAAGCACTGCACAAAAATTTTCAGGAAAACGTCAGAATAATTTGGTCATTCTATCCGGTATAGGTCCGTCCAAAATTCAAAGTGTCACTCAAATTTTGACACAAGTGACTATAAACGATCATTGCCTAGACATTTTATTTCACGTAATTCTTAACGATTTTCTTAGCAATGAAATCCTTATTGGACGAGAAATATTAGCTCTGGGTTACTCAGTAGAAATGACTGTCGACAGTCTAATTCTCAAGAGAATTCCGAGGGTTAATTTTTGCAACGCGAACTCCAATTCACCTAACTTTGACAAAATAGAGACAGACATTTCTGAGCGTGAAAAAAAAAGTGTTGATTGAAGTTTTAAAAAAATTCTCTTCAACTTTTGTCACAGGTTTACCTAAATCAAAAGTAACAACCGGTCAACTTGAAATTCGCTTGTTAGATCCTAACCGAACCGTACAAAGACGACCTTATCGCCTTCCCACTATTGAACGACAAATAGTTCAAGATAAAATCAAAGAATTAGAACAAGAAAACATTATTAGACCAAGTCATTCTCCATTTGCTAGCCCTATTATCCTTGTTAAAAAAAAAGACGGATCTGATCGATTGTGTATAGATTATCGGGAACTTAACAACAATACCGTGGCCGATAAATATCCGTTACCGCTCATCGCTGATCAAATAGATAGATTGGGCGGTGCCAATTATTTTACATCTCTAGATATGGCCAGCGGTTTCCATCAAATCCCTGTTCATCCAGATTCTATCGAAAAAACTGCTTTTGTTACTCCCGATGGGCAATATGAATATTTGGTGATGCCTTTTGGTTTAAAAAATGCACCTTCTGTTTTTCAGCGTGCAATTAACAAGGCTTTGGGAGATTTGGTAAATACCTCAGTTGTTTGTTACATGGATGATATTCTCATTCCATCAAAAACAATTAACGAGGGCATTCAAAAATTGGAGGTTGTTTTAGAAACCCTAACTCGGGCTGGATTTTCAATAAATCTAAAAAAATGCTCATTTTTAAAACTCAAAATAGAGTTTCTCGGTTATGAGGTTTGTGCAGGAGAAATTCGACCAAACCCTCGCAAAATTGTTGCACTAACTGCACTCCCTCCTCCTCAAACTGTTACTCAACTTAGACAGTTTATTGGACTTGCTTCTTACTTTCGACAATTCATCCAGGGATTTTCTAAACTTGCAGCACCCTTATACAAACTCACCAATGGTAAAGGAAAGATTGATTGGAAACCCGAGCTCGAGGACATTCGAAAAAATATTATTTCTCGATTGACCACTTCTCCTCTTTTGATGATTTTTGACCCAAACTTCCCAATAGAGCTGCATACAGACGCGAGTGCTATTGGTTATGGTGCAGTTCTCATCCAAATAGTCAATGGAAAGACTCACGTTGTGGCTTATTTCAGCAAAAGAACAACAGAAGTAGAGTCGCGATATCATTCGTATGAATTGGAAACTCTTGCTGTTGTGAACGCCCTTAAACATTTTCGTCACTATTTACAAGGAAAAAATTTTACAGTGGTTACGGATTGTAATTCACTCAAGGCTTCCAGTACAAAACTTGATTTAACCCCGAGAATTTACAGATGGTGGGCATTTCTACAATCATTCAACTTCAAAATTATTTATCGAGAAGGAAAAAATTTATCACATGCAGATTTCTTTTCTCGAAATCCTTTACCTGAAAACGAAAAATTGAATGTTCAAATAATTGAGCAGAAGCGTATCAATCTCACACAAATTTCCGATGGATGGTTACGGGCAGAACAGCAGAAGGATGATGAAATTTGTGATCTTATCTCAAAATTAGAAAACAATCAACTTGACCCAAGTGTTTCCAAAACATACGAACTCCGAGATGGAATTCTCTTCAGAAAAATTCAACGAAACAATCAGACTCATAGTTTACCAATGATCCCTAGAGCGTTTCAATGGTCTGTAATAAACCATGTACATGAGTCAATCATTCATTTGGGTTGGGACAAAACTTTAGAAAAAACCTACCAGCACTATTGGTTTCCTAATATGTCTAAATATGTGCGAAGGTTTGTTGAAAACTGCATTACTTGTCTACTTTCGAAATCTATTTCTGGTAAAATTCAGGCCGAATTACATCCAATTCCAAAAGTGAGCATTCCCTGGCATACCGTTCATATTGATGTTACTGGAAAACTCAGCGGTAAAAATAATACTAAAGAATATGTCTTTGTCTTTATTGATGCTTTCACTAAATTTGTTTTCCTTCATCACACTTTACATGTTGATGCTGTAAGTGCTATAAAAGCTCTCAAGTCAATTGTCGCTTTATTCGGAGCTCCAAATCGTGTGATCGCTGATCAAGGGAGATGTTTTGCAAACAAAAACTTCCGCGACTTTTGTAGTTCCCACTGTATTAATCTCCATTTGATCGCTACCGGTACTAGTCGAGGCAATGGTCAAGTCGAACGTGTTATGAGCACACTAAAAAATATGTTTACTTCCGTCGAAACAAATAGCGACAAATCCTGGCAGGATTCTCTGGGAGAAGTTCAATTGGCAATAAACTCTACTACCAATAGAGTGACCAAGGCAACTCCTCTAGAACTAATGATTGGTCGTGTAGCCAGACCTTTAACTTTATTACCCATTACTGATGAAGAAAAAGAAATTGATTTACCAAAAATCAGAGAGCGAGCAGCTGATACAATTGAAACAAATGCTGAAACGAATAGATCTCGATTTAATGCTGGAAAAGCAAATCTTTCAAAATTTTCTGTTGGAGATTATGTTTTGATAAAAAATCATGAAAGGAATCAGACCAAATTAGACCCAAAATTTAGAGGTCCACTATCCATCATTGAAATATTAGACGGAGATCGGTATATATTAAAAGCTCCAAATTCAAATAAAATTTATAAATACGCTCATGACCGTCTCCGAGCAATGCCCGATTGTTCTGTACCGTCAGAACTGAATATTTCTTTTGATGAATCTACGGAAGAATTATTGAGTATTCCAGGTATTCAATTGAACACTGAAATAAATTTTTTTTTATATCGATCTTGTGTGATTTCCTGGTTGACACACCCATTGATTGAAACATATTTCAGAGTATTTGAGTAAGAAATGATTGTCATACCCCTTGTGGTTTGATCACGATCTTGGAGCACATATTCATCATGCCGAATAGTTGCAAGTCAAAAAGAACCTAACTCACTTCGGTGAGCGGAGATGGTGCAATATAACGGCTGATGGTGTGGTGTTGTGACATGAGGCATGTGTTTTGAAAAATCGACGAAAAGACAACTTGGTGTTGACATATAGTAAAATGTGTGAAGCCCAATTGATAATTGGCAATGTTGTAGAGAGATTACATGTCTTTGGATAAGAATGTAAGTCTCGTGTGAATAATGCAAGTCTCTTGAGAAGATTGCAGTTCTTGATTTAAAAAAAAAAAAAAAAAAAAAAACTGACAAGTATCAGATACGATTGTGGTCAGGTTTGGCCGAACGATCTAAAAAAAAAAAAAATCACAAACAAAGGGTGTCGTCAACAGTTTGTCCACAAACAAACTTTCTTTTTGTTAAAAAAAAAAAAAAAAGTAATTCCTCTATTTCCAGAAGATCCAAATCCAACACACGAGGACGTGTGATAGTCAGTCTGGCCGTGTCGTGATAATCGGAGTGGCCTTGGTTGACCTCATTTTTTATTCATAAAATTGACGGATGAAAAAGAAAAGAAGAACGGAAGTCAGTCAGCGAAGAGAGAGGAAATCGCATGACACTTCTTACAATATCAATTAATTTAAAGACTTTAAAGATTATATAATTGTTTGTTACAAATCAATAAAAATCGGAATTATCATGCGTTCCACACGCAACAATACAAGAACTTCGACTATCCAATCAAATCATTCTCCGACATATATATTTTTTCCTCCATTTTTTATTCCAAGTTTATAGAATTTGTTTTAAGATCGATCGCCGTCACTCGAGACCTCCGAATGTCTCTCGTACGCACAAAGGACATTTTAACAACGTTTGACAGTCGTAGTCGTGAGAAAATAGTCGAAAATAATAACGAGAAAAGGTGAAGTTAATGCGTCGAAATAAAGATGAATATCGGAGGCTCAAAAGACAAAGATAGACGCGAGGCTAGATCTCGGGCTAGACGGAGATGGCTAGACGTTGTTCTTGATCGTCCGTGACCAGAGACGCTCGTGTGTGTGTTTTATACTTGTCATCGAAGGAGCGAGCACGCTTTTCTCTCGAGAGAGAAACAATAACAAGATGATAAGTAACCTCCGGATAGACTGGAGATTGGAATGCGTCGAGTTTTGCTTCGTGAGCATTTCAAGTTTCAAAGATTTTACACATGCGTTTCCTTCCGAAAATTTTATTACATCAGATTTAAAAAAAAAAATTATAAAATTCAGATATTTCCCCAACATGAAAAATCTTAATTTCCGCTCATGATAATTAGATTAATGGAAGCTTGTAACCATCAATGAGACGATGAGGAATCGGATATGTCGATTATTTAAGATTACTCTCTCTTTTTTTCGTTCGGGAACGTTTGTGTATAACTTTTTCCAACACAGAGGATACCTTGATTAATTGACATCGAGATTGAGAGATAATCGTTAGATCGTTGACGAAATTAGCAAAGAATTTCTGGAGAGTTTGGAAAAAAACAAATCTTTCTTTGAAAATAACGGTAGAAAGAATGCAATTTGATTTACAAAGCACAAAAAAATCATTAATTATATTTCGATATTTATATTTCGTTTGTTCAACAACTTCAGGAATGTAAAAAAGTATTTTCAGTCCACAAAATTCGTTAAATAAGATCATTATGTTGAATCAATAATAGTTACTAATGCGTTCGACTACCCAGTGGAAAATGATCGTATTGATTTCGTCGAACGATCTTACAAACAAGATTTTTTTTCAATAAACAAACGTAGAAAAACGTAGACAAATTTTACCATATTATCGGGTTTCAGATCAAAACGTGCCCAATAAAGGCCGACTTCGTTCGTTCCGAACAAAGTTGCTCGGTCCGGCACTAACTTCTTTTTCGCCAATGCAGCTCCTCGGTGCGTTTGATACCAAATCAAAGCGTAACGGACTATTCCGTTTCTATATTTGTAGACCGAAACTTTTCTAACTCCTTCAGTCAGATCGTAAAATGTCTAAGAAAAATAAAATTTCGACAATTAAAAAAGATTCATTCATCCAGAATCAATTAATCGGTAAAAAAAATATTCTAATCGCACGATTTTTGGAAACCCAACGAATTCATCGACTCCAATCAATCTTTTTCAATCCTTTTCATCGATTTCCAATTATTTCAAATAAGTGATTTTTGTCTCAAAAAATTTATTTCCAAAATTCTGTACCAAAAAGAAAAGAAAATGAATACTTTTTTCACGAGTTCTCTCCACCACAAAATACGAACAATAGTTTATTTCAATCAAGTTCGAGAATTAAGCTATCGAAATAGTCGAGAATTCGGGGCTCCTAAACGTGTTACGAAAATTGGCGACAACGATCGTTCGCAATCGTCCCATGGCATTCCTTGCCCATTTGTTAAATAATGAATTTACTAATGTTAAATTGCAATCAAGTTCCAATGCATATTGCAATCTTGTTAAACTTTTTTTTTCATATTTGGAGAGGAAGGAATTCTTCGCACGACGATGAATTTTCTTGGCAATATCAAATTTTTATTTCTCCAAGTGCATAACTCTAGGAATGAACGAAATTGCTTTTGACTTAAAGCAAGAATTCTTCGTAATTGTTTTCGTAAGTTAAAAGATGATCGAAATTTTGGTAAGTTGTAAGCACAATGAAATGTGGAAGAATAATAGAAGTAAAAATGACATCGCGGTTCTTCGATCGATCAACACAGTGTTCGTAGTATTATTTTTCCAGGGCAGGATCATTTCTCGTACAAGAAAATAATGTTGTGATATTATATAAATTTATAAATTAATTAATAAATATATATTATTAATATTAATTATAAATAATAATATTAATTAATAAAAAATAAAAAAATTATATAAAGAAAGATAAAAAAAAAAAAAGAAAAATAACGTGAAATTTGTAATAAACAATAAATCTCAATACTTTTTGTTTCTTAAAAATCGTTTTTGTTTCAATAAAAACTCACTTTCATAACGATTTCCGGATTGATATGAGGGGGTAATAGTCCAAGGAACAATCCACAATTGTTACAGCTTGAAACGACGCCGATTTTGCGTCCTGGTTGAAATTCCCAATTGTTCAATTCCCTGATAGCTCGTTCGGCATATTCGACTTTCGTGAACATGACGAAACAATAGCCACGATTGGTGCCCGAAACATCCAGCATCAATCGAATCTTGTAAATTTCACCGACAGTACTAAATACCGGATACAGAGTGTCTTCGTAAATGTTACGTGGTATGCTTCTAACGAAAATCTCGCATGTCGACTCGGGCCGTGGTTTCGTCCAACCAAGCGGTGGACCCAATATTCTCTGGCCATTAACTCGTTTTATCGGATAACCCGAAGTTGCTTCTAATTCGACAATTTGACCTTCAAATTGGGAACTCGGTAGTTGTTCGTTTTCCGATTGGCTCAGAACTAATCATTTAAAAAAAAAACCAAAACGTAAAGGTTTTTTCATAAAATTTGAAAAACATTTTTCGAATGAAAAATCGAATTGCTTTGTTCGATTTACAATTATTTCGTATTCGATTCTAAACAACGTTTGAAAAGGGCAGTAATTGATAAAAAATTCATCGAAATTCCATTGAAAAACTTTTGTTTTCGTTTTTTTTAAATTAGGTAAATAAAAATAATTTAAATAATTTATGCTGTCAGAATTGCTTAGTAATCAATAAAAAAAATAATGTTATTTTATATACTTGAATCAATAACGAGCTCGTAGATTATCACCAATAAATTAATCGGAATTGCCCGAAATTGAGATAATTTCGTGGCAACACGCAACATTAGCTTTGCTGCGTTCGTTTACATTTCTCGGGATTACAAGATTCGTAATAATAAAAAAAATCACGAATTCGAATTCAATGATTGAGTAAGTTGGATTGATAAACAAGGATTAATCGATGAATAAATAATTGAATTGACAGTTGAGAATTAATCCATTGATGAAATAATTTGTAGTGAATTAGAAAGTATAGAAAAACACAATACAACTGGGCAATTAATAGGCAATGTCATGTGATGAGATAAGCAAAAAAAATTGTAGTTTCTCACCTGACAAATTGGTTTGCAATTGTTGATGAGATTTCGTCGTATTTTCGGATACGACAGATTCTGGTCGGTAGCTGGGGGATTGGTCATTGTCGTTGGAGGTCAAATCGAAGGGATTAGCGACGTAAATTTTTTCCGTAATATTGTGAGAGCACCATTGACGGATGTCTTTTGACCATAAACCTTCCATTGTGTATTGAAAAAATAATCGAAAAAGTTATATATCGTATCGTTTCACGATTTTATTTTCTGTGACACGACAATAAACCCGTTGAAACACCGGAATAATTATTCATACGCGTTTGTGTACGACGAAGAGCGTCCTAACTGTGGCCGGTATAGATATAAGCCCACGAGATTTGGACTGCTCGAAATTCGGCGTCGTTCGAAAACCACTAATAATCGTCGCCAAGAAAAGCTCCAATCATAGAAAAAGAGAGAAGAAAGCGCCCGGTGGCGGGGGTCGGGCTAAAAGAAACGGCGTGGGTGCGTTTGACTTAGGCGCCGCTAACGTTGAAAGTGTTAAAGCCCGCTGTACACAACGCTTGTTTCTTGCTGGATCACATCACGCACGAAATCCAGCATGGAAACAAGCGTCGTGTGCAGCGGGCTTTAACACTATCAACATTATCGGCGCCCAAGTTGAAACGCTCGTCACATGTATATTTCGCTCTTTTTGTATCATGCTATAATTCGTTACAGCAGTTCTCTCAATAAGCGCTTGTTTTCCGAAAAATTAAAAGTTACAAGAACGTAAAAACATAAAAGAATTGACACGACTCTGCTGTCACATCAGTACCAATACATTGAGCGTGGAATCGTTTGTTCCGAAATACTAATGGGCGCAACGAGATTTAATGAAATTTTATTGAGCAATGGAGGACTTCGACGATCGCGCCAGGAACCAAATAAACAAAGATTTATCATTAATCACATTCGTTAATAATAAAAATATTATTATTGTCTCAAATTTTTATTGACGAAAATTTTTTGTTTTATGATGAAAAGGATTAATAAGCAGGAGATGAAATTCAAGCACAAATGATGCAATAAAGTACTGTTTTTTATAGTTAAGTGCGACAAGTCGTCAACGTGAAGAATTGAATTAATTCTCACCGAAGGTTTTTTGTAGATGTCAATGTTTGTGAATTAACTGAAATTCGAAGCAGTTCGGTATTCTCCGTGATTGCGTGGACATAGATTTTTATAATGAAGCTGATACAAGCTTATCCACAAGTTATTTAAAAAAAATATTGTTTATTAGACAATAAGATAATTTCGTTTGTTTCGTGAAATAATTCTTTCATACTTATGCAAACGGGAAAAGTTTTGCAAAATATGTACTAGCTCGGAAGGAACACGAGTAAACGGAATAATAAACTTTCAACAGGCTCTTGTCCAAAACAATCTGAAACGACAAAAAATGTACATTTCGAGATTAGTTGAGTTATGTGTTTAGTTCTCTACGTCTGAATGCGTCGATCTAAGAGAATTCTGACAAATTAATGACTGACTTTTCGGCATTAGTATTTTTGAAATTACATAGTACCTCACATTTTATCTCAACATGGGCTCACGATATTCACATTTTTTTTTACTAATAAGTCATTAAAAAAAAAACGATAATTATTTACCCAAGGCTGAGGATTTCAAGGAAGAGAAATAAAACACGAACAAAATTAGTCAGAATCAAAACATACTTCTACCACAACATGCGACCAGAGGTTCTAAAAAAATGGAGACAATCGATTCCAGAAGCCTTTGAAAGAATTTATCTCGCGAAATTTTGTGTCGAGAATCGTCAAATAAAAAGAAAATCGGAGATTATCTCCAGGATTGTTTTGCCGACGGAATGAGCCTGATGAATTAAAGATAGGCTACCCGTCCCAAAGAAAAAGAGGTAATATCTTTTATAGGGTAGTTCTATGCAGAGTAAGAAATCGTCCTACGAACTGTCAAAAAAACCACTTGTAAGTAGGTCACAAAAAAAAACATTATTCCCATTTTCTCTTGGGGTTAATGCCCCATGGTTATCTTGCCAGGCCCTTCGAAAACTTGTTTTGAATTCACGAGACTAATCGCGAATGCTAAGACCATCCATGAGAAGAAAATTCCACCGAAGATTTCAAAAACCGGCAAGGTTGTATACTACATAAATTGCAATGCTGTAACCAGTACTACGAAGTCATCATGAAAAATTGTATTTCAAGTGATAATTACAAATCAGCGTATTGTTCAATAATTTAAAACGTAGACTTCTTTCTCCCATATATCATATTTATAATCGGCTCATGCAACAAGATACAGTAAAAAAAATACGCTTTAGGTACTCGGAAAAATTGTATACCAACTTTTATTTGCATAACATCACACGGGAAAGTGATCGTTTTAAACCGTTCTTATACAATTATACACTAAACATTTGACGCGAATGAATTTGCTTAATTGGGACAAATTCATAGTATGCAAACGTTCAGATTTTTTAGTTACGAAATTCGTTAGAAAAAAGTGAATTTTGTAATATTCAATACAATTTTTTTTTACGTTTTTACATGAGATGATTTTGAAGTGCCTCATGTATTTTCATTACAAAATCATGGTTTAATATCTGACTGGGATTTCAAGGAACTGAATATATATGAAATAAGTCTTATTTATTGTCGAAAGGTGTTGGTAAAACTGAAAAAAACACAGGCTTCCGTTGGAAACACCGAACTAATATATATCAAGAAGGAAAAACCCAGGGGGATGTGAAACACATAGCTGCGAGACAAAAACCCTTCTCTTATTGATTCAGAAGCGAATATTCAAATACGTTATGAGCTTGGTACGCGTTTATAACATACAATAAATATATACTATTAGTGTATGTACCTGGCTTCACTGGGTATCAGCCCGAGTTTTATTTTTATATATTTGTATTTAAAACTTAATTTGTGTTTAAAAAAATAATTTAACAAGTTCTTCATAAGTTATTTGTTCGGCGCTTTTCAAGATAATTTGAATACTCTGTAGCACACATTAATAGTTTTTGCTTCTTCATCGATCAAAGCGGCATTATTTTTTTTATGAAATACAAAATATGCGAATGTGAAACCGTTTCTCAATTATGTATGGTGACCGTTCATCTACCCATCAAATGTTCAATGGTCTTATTGGATGCGAAGGAGTGCAAGACTTATGTACCCTTGATTATGACCGGCGGGTAACGAAAAACGGGGCTAAACATAATTAAAAAAAAAAAAACAAAATACAAATGAAAAAGAAAGTACCGTACGTTTTATGACAGGGATCGCTCAGAAATGCCTCGAGAGTGCGAGAGCGATGAAATATGGTAGACACGTGAGCGTGAGAGAGACGGAAAACGGTAGTAAACAGCTTTCGAACGGGGAGATATTCCGCTTCATTCGATTTTTTGAACATTTCCTACTACATTTTTTTTTGCGCTGAGTTTTTGCCTTTTTTTTTTACTTCTACAGTTGCACTGCGTTTTCCATTTTTTTTTTTTTTTTTTTTTTTTTTTTTTTTTCAATTAGTTTTGGCAAAACCAATACAATTTTAAAATATATAGATTGAGCTGCAATTTTATTTTTTTGAAGTTTTGAGCATTTTTTCATGAAGCTATTCTGTTTTCGGCAAGAAATCATCGAATAAAAAAAATGTCGCGTAACATGAGGATTGTGAGGATTGAAATACATTTCAAGACTGAACATCTGTGTTCATTTCATAATTTTATTTGCCAAATGAAGTTTTAACAGATACGAACTATATACACAAACTTTTGCATACATGATGTTCAGCCTGAAAAAAAGTATACGAGAATGGATTCCAATTTTCATCTTAACAAACAGTGGAAAAAATTTCCACTCGATATTTTCCGAACAGAGCATCACACGTAGTCTTTGCGAGCAGCTGGAGCGTACTGTATTACCGTATTTCGACGTGAGAGATGATTGTGTAACTCATTCACGATCATAATGAGTTTACGTTTTTTGGCGATATTTTCTGATAGGTTTGCGACATCTGAGGAGAGTCTTTTTAATGTGGAACGTTTTGAGTTTCCGTCTACGACGTAATCCTGGAATTGTTCAACATTCTTTGTTTCATTGGGTTGTCCTTGTGACGAAGTAGCTTCGGGCTTTTTTGAATCTACAGTCGCTTGTAGTTGCAGTCCGATCTCAGTAGTAGATTGAGTTGGAATAATTTCGTTACGCATCTGTTCTTCTGGCTTCCGCACCCTCATGGGTGGATTTACTTTTTTTAGACCACGGTCAATGTGATATAATTTTAGAGCTGCATCAGGCGGTGGTCGGTGCTTGTTATCATGTTCATGGAGATGGAGATAATAATCTCCTTTCGTTAAGAATTGCAGTCCTGTCAAAAGAGCACTCTCGTTTTTCAAAGACTTACATAATTGTTATTAAATATTTACTGTCCTGTTGACTAATAATAATACATATATGGGGCGTTCCACGTCAAGTCAGCCACTGCTTGACCTGTGTATTTTTATTTTGCTGATTTGTTTTCCTCATTTCGAGCGCACCTAAAGAGCTCATCCGATTTTTTTGAAATTTTTATCTCAAAATATTTATCGAGTTGAATGTTTTAAAAAATATTCAAATTTTTTTTGCACTTATTTTTAACTTCTTGAAAAGTAGAGCAATTATAATGGATAAGGGGTCAAAATTTTCTTTTTTAAATGTTCTTTCATTTACAAATATTCTGAAAATGATGAAATGAATTATTTAAACTGTTTGTTTTTCAACTCCAAGCATAACATCGTTTTTCCTACAGGGATTGTCTCCTTCGACTATTTTCAAATTTTTTCATGGAAATGAGTCATTTTTTCCATGTTTTTTTAGGACTTCATTGAATTTTTTTCTTCAATTTTCAATATAAAATCATTTTTAATAAACTGTCTATCATCTCCTATTTTCTTTACATTTTTTCATGAAAAATAGTTATTTTTTTTTGACGAATTTTAATCCCAATTCGTGACACAGGTCAACGCATGCTAAGGAGAGTAAAAAGAAAGGGAGTGCTTGATCAGTTCGAATTTTATAATGGATTTATACATAGGAATCTTGTACCCTTTGTTTTTAGAAACATTTCATTTTCAATCTAATGAATGTTTAACATTCTTACTAGAGTTATCGGACGTGAATTAAAATTAAAAAAAAAAAAAAAATACAATGGGAAGCTCACCGCAACATAGCAACTGTTCGTCTGTCGGTTCATGAATTGAATTTTGGTGGGATCTGAGGGTCTGTCGATAACCAGCAACGTAATAACACACCGAGCATTCGTACGACCCTTTTTTTTTTTTCTCCAAGCACGTTTTTCAACTGCTATAGATCTAAAAATCACGGCAAAATTTGTACATGTACACAAAAAATTCACAGATGTTTAAGTGTACGAGTGGTATTAAGACAATAAGGTAAAAAAAAAAAAAAATGCGATAAAAAACACAATGAAAAAAACTAACCTGCCAGCTTCCGAATTGTTCATTTCGAATTGATGTTTTTTTTTATAAAATATATCCACAGACGTACAACAATATTTCAATATAATTGATGAAAATAATTTTTGACGAGATTCAATTATTTTGTGTCAAAGGATGACTAGTGCAAGATTGAGAATACGAGACGATGATCAAAACGAACTATGTTAGCCGTCTACAAAGAAAAGAAATATTAACGGGCGGCTCTTTGTTCTCTTCATTTTTGTAGTATGGGTTGACGATGGATCGACGATAGAAAACGATAAAACTTTTATTTCTTTCGAGGAATTCTTTGCGCCAAAAAATCGTACAGAGGTGTCGAAAAATACATGCTCATTCTTTCTTGTATTTTCAGTCACTACTACAAAATATAGATTTCACGTACACGTATACCAAACAAAAACATAATCAATTCGTCCAAATATTTATTTCTGGCGCTCGATACGCAATTCAAGTGCATACCGCCTATACGGTACGCTAGATTCTACTTTACACTGGACTATTTGTTATTCTGAAGCTGTGGTTGGCTACGCCACATCTCTGAACCCCAACAGTCATCGAATGAGTCCCAACGGGTCAAATTCTTTGTAAACGGAGATGCTTCTTTCTCAACGAATTGTGAAGTTCAGTAATCAAAAATTTTTGGTTAGTGACAGAAGTGCAAAAGTGTGCAATGAAAAATATAATTAAATCACGTCAATAAATTGTCTTCGTTGAATATTGCGAAATATTTTTCGCTCATATTAATAAAGAAATTTCATTCGCAAATGATGGAGATATGAAAAAAAAACATCCTTCAAATGAAAGTTAAACATCGATTCAAAACGAGGATTTCGAAAGGTGGCAAGTAAGTTAGACTATTTCGTCGTTTATTTATTTTTTAGATCTTAATTTTCAATCTCGTTTCCGTAATACCTTACAAAAAAAATATGCAAATGACATGGGAATGAATGACCGATGGTTCGATGGTTTATTAATTATACTTATTATTCGAGACGTATCAAAAAATAAGAGAAAGAATATGACAATTGTACTTATATTAGTTCCGACAAAAATTTTTTATTCTTTTAAACCGGATAATTTTTTTAATACATCTTAAATATTATTGAAATTGAATTATATTTCCTTATGATTTTTTGATGTGGCAGTAACACAAAAAACAATAGAGACCTATTATAAATGCTTAGAGTGTCAGTGTACGGTTGATAGATTCTACTACCTTCACCACGAAATTAATTGAGACAATAACAGCGAAACCGAAATGATGTTGCGGTGAGCTACTCATTTTTTCTAAATAATTCACGAAATAATTTCAGTGTGAATGAAAAATCTGTCATGAATTTGAAATAAGTGATTTCTAAGAAGAAAGGGCACAATTCAACTATCTACGGATCAATTCGAAATATCCAAATTCGTGTCGTCCCCAATTTTTTTCTGGGCATGTGACAATATTTATCCGACTTATTTCGCTACTTTCATTGTATTTTTAGAACGCAGGAAAATGCAATAAAAAAATGAATCACGCAGATCAATCGTTATCGTCGACTAATGCGAAACATTTTTCGCTAAATTGAGTAAAGAAGAGTGATTCGTGAATGCTTGAGAGCAGTGGTTTGGAATTAAAATATGGATCGATTCCAAATGAGGATCTCGGAAGGTGGCAAGTAAGTTTGACACGTTTTTCACGTTTTTTTTCGGGATCTTTCGATTCATCCTCGTTTTTATAATACTTTTTATATATTGTTTTGACTAAAAAATGATATAAAATAAATAAAATGAATAATGGATGATGGACTAATAATACTTGTTATTTTGAACGTATCAATAAATAAAAGAATGAATATGATACCTATATTTGCATTTGTTTAGACAAAATGATTTTTTCGGTCTATCTTAAACATTATTCAAATTGAATTTTATTGTCCTGTGATTTTTAGCTCTTGGGGTACCGTCAAGAAAATTAGGCGCCATTATAATTGCTCAGAGTGCCAGTACATGAGTGATAGACTTTACAACCTTTCACGCCACAAATTCAGGAATCATACAATAATAGCGAAACCGAAACGATGTTGTAGTGAGTTTCTCATTTTTTCTTAATAATTTGCCAAATTATCTTTTTATCTGACGTGTTGGGGTATTTTCATCGTATTTCCAGGACGCTTTAATGATTTTCACTGTTATTAGAAATCTCATTGAATATCATTAACGCACAATAACGTTTCTCAAAAGTTCAAGTTTCACAATGAACAATTCCTCGAACAAATATTTTCGAGGCATGAACAATTTTTTTACTGATTTAATCGCACACTATTTTAACTTTGTATTTCGTTGGTTTATTTGATAACGTCATAAAGCCTGGATGAAAATACCTCTCAGCTCTTGGAGTATGCTTAAGGGTCTGTTGAAGATTGATGATTTTTCCTAATATTTTAGGGCATTTTTTCCATAAACTATTTTGTCAAGGAATATTCGGGTTCAACATTTACAAATGTGACTGGTAAATATTTACCACATACGAAAATCATGCACGAATGCGCACGATTTTTCCAGGCCTGTTTACCAAAACGTGGCAACAGTTCAAAAGTATCGAGGTAGTTTCAACCCCGCTTATGCCTGAGTTACTACAGGAAAGCGTATATGCGAAGAATTGAATATAAAAAACTTATACTTACACTTTTGAATTCTCACTGAAATTTTTTTGCAGATTTAAATGTTTGTAATTTAACTGAAATTCGAAACAATTCTGTACTTTCCGTGATTACGTGGACATAGATTTTTATAATAAAGCTGACACAAGCTTATTCGCAAGTTATTTAAAAAAAAATATTGTTTATTAGACAATAAGATAATTTCGTTTGCTTCATGAAAGCAAACGATATATATATATATAATACCTTCATATTTATGCAAACGAGAAAAGTTTTTCAAAACATATATTAGCTCGGAAGAAACACGGATAAACGAAATAATAAACTTTCAACAGACTCTTGTCCAAAACAATCTGAAATCCGTACATTGCCGTCAACTACAAAGTTGACCATTTTTGATAATTCGAGTGTAGGTTTTTCAAAAAACGAAAGATAAATAAAAGTACCTAAAAAATTGTTTATTGTAGAAAGTGAGTAAAAAAATACGTATGACTCAATTTTTCAGTTGTAAATTATGCATTTTTTCGGGATAAAACTGGCCTAGGGCGAAGTCGGAGAGCTGAAAAAGGATTTATAAAATATATATGAGGCATTCCAAGCCATTTCGTTTAGCCGTGACTCATCCGACTACTTTGAATTTTCCTGAAACTTTTTTATAAAATAGGATCCAGTGAGAGGAATATCCAAACCAATTTTTACATTTTTATCACACGGCTTTCAGGAGTTACAAATTTTTACAAAACCCAGATTTTGCAAGGTTCGGAAACGTTCCAATTCCTGTATCGCTAGAAATAATCGACAAATCGAAAAAGTTCACTGCATTGATTTTTTTTTTTTTCATTTTTGTTCATACTTTCAGAAAAAAAAAGAGAAACATAAATAAATCAGTGTTGTCAACGTTTTTTTTCGCATTTGGAGTGGAAACTATTGTGTTCAAAGATGATTGCCATTTTTTATTTTTTCGAAAAATCTCTCTCAAACAGTATATGACAAATTTTACTACTTTTAACGCTGGTCAAATCGTGGGCCCATTCATTCTTTTTTTTTCTAATATTGAAATTTTTACTCAGAAAAAATAAAAATCGGCATTCTTCTTCAAAAACAATAGTTTTTACTTCAGGTGCGAAAAAAACGTTGACAACGCTGATTTATTATGGTTCTCCTTTTTTCTGATAGAACAAAAATGAAAAAAAAAAAAAAAAAAAAAAAAAATCCATGCAGTGATATTTTTCGATATGTCGATTATTTCCAAAGATGCAGGCGTTGGAACGTTTCCAAACTTCACAAAATCAGGTTTTTTTGAAAAATTATAGCTCGTAAAAGAGGTGAGATCAAAATCTAAAAATTGGTTTGAATATTCCTCCCGTTGGGTGTTATTTTATAAAAAATTTCAGGAAAATTAAAAATGGTCGAGGTCGCGGCTGCTCGAAATGGCGTAGAATGTCACATATGTAAACCATTGTCAACCACTAGCACAATAAATATTTAATGACAACAATCTGATTGATAGAAAAAAGTTGACTCGAATAAAAATCATGATTTTTTTGACAGGGTTGGAACTCGCGACAAAAGGAAGAAGCGATGACAAAATATCACGCCAGCTTAGCACTAAAAAAAAAACCATTTCCACAAAGTTGTGGATTAGTACACCAGCTTGGCACTAAAAAAAAAAAAAATTATCCTTACCCAAGGCTGAGGATTTCAAGGAAGAGAAATAAAACACGAACAAAATTAGTCAGAATCAAAACATACTTCTACCACAACATGCGACCAGAGGTTCTAAAAAAATGGAGACAATCGATTTCGGAAGCCTTTGAGAGAATTTATCTTGCAAAACTTTGTGTCGAGGATCGTCAGATAAAAAAAAAAAATTAGAGGTTATTGCCAGGATTGTTTCGCCGACGGAAAGAGCCTGATGGATTAAACATGGGCTACCCTCCCCAAAAGCAAATGGTGGTAATTTTTTTTATGGGGTAGCCTTATTACCAGTAGTTCTTACGCAGAGTAAGAAATCGTCATACAAGCTGCCAAAAAAACTACTTGTAGTTAGGTCACAAAAAAATATTATCCCCATTTTCTCTTGGGACTAGTGCCCTATGGTTATCTCGCCAGGTTCTTCGAAAACTTGTTCTGAATTCAAGAGATTACTCACGATTGCTGAGACCATGTAAGAGAAGAAAATTCCATTGATGCGTTCAACAACCGGCAGGGTTGTATGATACATAAATTTTTTTTTTTTTTTTTATTTTTTTTTATTGTTCATTTTCCCCCTGCGTTGAGGCTTTCCGCCTATTACAGGGTCGGCCCGGGTCAGTAGCCAGTCCCCCCTGGGGGTCTGGTCCGGATCAGTAACCAGGCCCCCATGCGGCCGCATCCGACTTCCCCCTCTGTAGCGCATTCGCCATGGCACTCGGTTCCATGGGCACAAGGAAACTGCGGAAAACCCGTGCCACTACAGCCGGCCCTGGGTTCGCTTCACGGTACCGGAGCTACGTCACGCCTTGTCGCGAGAATGTAAACACGAACTACAGCTGTATACATGTGACATACACATGTACAGGTACTTGCGTATGCCTCATATATACATCTGGAGCTGGTCACGTTCATATTTAATTCTCGCGAAAAGGCTACGGGACCGGGAATCGAACCGAGGACCTCCCGACGCTCTGGCTTAGAGGCAAGCACGCTAACCACTAGACCACAGCGCCGGTTGTATGATACATAAATTGCAATGCTGTAACCAGTGCTACAAAGTCATCACGAAAAATTGTATTTCCGGTGATAATTACAAATCAGTGTATTGTTTAACAATTTAAAACGTAGACTTCTTTCTCCCTAGATCGTATTTATAATCGTTTCATACATCAGGATACAGTAGTAAAATACGCTCTAGTTACTCGGAAAAATTTTGTGTGAAATTTTATTTGCACAATATCACACGGAAAAGTGATCGTTTTCAACCTTTTTAATACACGCGTTCAATTAACAGATCACGTTAAACAACCTTAGCTGAAGGTTGCTGCGTTTTTAAAAACTATTCCTCTATCGTATGTATGTCTAAACATTTGACAAAAATGAGTTTGCTTAATTGGGACAAATGCATAGTATACAAACATTCTCATTTTTCAGTTACAAAATTTTTCAGACAAAAATGCAATTTGTAATATTCAATACAAGTTTTATTTAACGTTTTTACATCAGGTGATTTTGAAGTGACTCATGTATTTTTATTTTAAAATCATGTTTTAAAATCAGACAGGGATTTCAAAGAACTGCATATATATGAGATGCACTTATTTGATGCAAACAGCAAGGTGAATAAAAAAGAAAATATAACTATCAACTTCATCATTAGTAAATTTATTCCTTTATTTATTTATTTTCAAGTCAACAAGAGTATAAAAGATCTAGCTGGAGATTCCGAAAGAAAAAAATTTCCACATCGTTTGTCTGATCGAAATAGAAAAAGGCACTTTGGCTATTTTTGTGCATGGACTAATTATAAAACTTGTTTTGCCAATCAGTTGAACAGTGTGAAAACTTCGTCCATGTCTTCAAAGTACTGCTTCATAATATCGTTAAATATAGAATTCGTATTCACATTTTATGCTTATTGTATATGAAAACAGAGCATATGATGATTCTGTCCCAATAGAGCAAAATTACTTTCATTAGAAGTTTAAAGAAATACAATACAGAAGTAGCTCTAATAAAAAGTAGCGGCAGTTAGCTATATTTTTCTTAATGCGATAGAAGTCAAACGTATTTGATCAAAGGCATGTATGAAAAAGGTCGAAAATTATCATTTTCTCACACGATACGTTGTGAATAAAGCATCACACATAGGTTTTCCCTGTAAGTTGGGCATCTTATATCTTTAGACACGAGCCGTTTATGTATACGATCTACGATGCAAAGAAATCTGCGTTACATAAGGTTTTTGAATTTCTGTTGATGAGACAATCCTGATGGCTACTAACAACAACTTTTGTATCATAGGACGATTCTTGAGGCCTAGTGTCGCTGAATGAATTTTCGCACGGGCTTCTAAAATCGGTGGGTTCGGTCTTTTTAACACTTTTGGTCGTTTGAGTGTCTAACTCAAAATATCCTACTACTACAGTAGCAGGATATTTTTACTTTTGACTAATTTGATTCTTGAGTCGAGGGCGGGTACTCTTGGTAGAGACATACCAAAAAAAGGAGATGGTTAGTGGTCTGAAAAAATGCATAATGCAAATACGAGAGAAGAATTCCAAGTCAAAATCAATAGAACCTTACAGAGAAACATTTGCAATTAAAGCTGTGTGAACGCGTTATAATGTATGCATACACGATGAAGAAATCGACTGATGAATAGCAACAAATCCGAGGTTTACCCTTTTCGAAAGTATACCGAAAAATTCTAATCGAAATCATAATGGTCTAGTATGATTTTTTTTTTTTGTTTAGAACAGAGAAAGAATCTTTGCTATAGTCTTTTCGGCACCTTTTTTTTTTTTTTTTTTTTTTTAGAATCGAGATATTTTACTGTAAATTTACTTAACTCCCTTAAAAATTGAGCGGTACTGATCGATAAGGGAGTTATAGTTTTCGAATTTATTTTCTTTTGGACTTACGTTAACGTTAACAGATTATTTCAAGCAATTTTATCTGTTTCAAATGAGATTTTTTTTTTACTGTGTTAGTCCTATTTGATTTTCTTTGTACTTTTTTTTTTTTTTATAAAGAACCATTATTTTTTTGATGAATTTTAAGTCTAGTGGGATAGTGGGAAATAGCTCCGTTCTATTTTTTTATAATTATAATGAGAGTCTCAACTCCAAAATCTATAAGGTGTTCAAATTTAGATGAACCAAATGCATGAGATGCTTAAAATTTGCTATTTGAAGAGTACGTTCACCCAGAAATATGTACGTAAACAATTATTAAAAGATTATTGCAATATTTTTTATCTTGAAGAAAAAAAAAGTTTTCATGCTAGCCCACTTTGATTACGATTAGAATTTTTGTAAATCTATAATATCTTTCATCTCATAATATATATTAGATCCTGAAATTATTATATTCTGAAATGAAAGAAATTTAGTCGTGAAAAAAATTCACCAATCTCATGTGCATTGAGTAACCGATATTTATTTTCTTTCACGTTGAAAAATCTCGCATTAACGCAATTTTTCTCTGTTGTGAAAATAGTTTTACATCTAGAGAACGTTTTCCGGCTGGGATCACACAGTGCAATTTTCATGTTCCATCGATCGGTTTCGCTTTATAATATCATTTCTATAGAACAAATTAAAAATTGAGAAAACACAAAATTATTTAATCACTTAATCACTTCTGTATTTAACTCTATCTCTACCACCGAACTATTTATACCAAAATCAAATAATTGACGGTGAACCCAACTATTCGAGTTTTTTGATCTAGCATTTTTGTTAAATTTCAACAGCTGGTTGAATTTGTTACTTTTCTCTCGAACTCTTCTGGGTTCAGACTTCGGAAACGGGTTTTCAACAAAAATAACTAATAGCCATTTTACGCAGCTTCTTGATGAACTTTAAGATGAAAAGTGTATCGAATCTAAAAAAGAGAAATTTCCACTTTCTTTGGTCGTTCATATAAAAAATTCTGAGTTTTCTGAAAAAAGAATTGTCAATTTCTAATTATTTCATTCGAATAGTCGGGGAATTGATAAAACTTTCGAGCCAACTAATTGAACTTATGAAAATTCAATATTAGTACCGAAATAATTTCACTTTGTTTTTAATAAAAATAAAAAATGAGAAAGTAAAAAATACTTGTTTCAATTTTTTCCTATTGACAAAAGTTATCAAAATACCTCTTTATGAAATCGACAGATTTGTTCTAAAAGTGAATTGAAAATTGATAATGAATCTTGCTAGTTATTTTTTTTTGTGAAACACTAGTTTTCAAGTCATCTTAAATCATATCCACAATGAGGAAAACGCCATTTTCAATCATTCATTTTGTGATGCAAATCTTAAAAAAACAGTATGCCATGAAAACAATTCATATTAATATTTTACCTAGAGTAGTAATTTTTTTTGGATTCCTTATTCTTTGCGTACAGAATCCAGAGGAAGAAGACACATATTTCAGCGTCCGTTTATCTTACTATATTTTTTATTTGAACAATTAATGAAATATTTTAATCTTTCACATTTGTTATGGATGTAAACTTGAAAAATTTGGAAACAAAAAAAAATGAAAAAAAATCTCAATGGTTATTGACTGAAAATTATTCTTATTTTCATGAAAGATTTGGAATTCATAACAAAAGGAGATTGGCATATTCACCGTCGTAAGTGTCATTCCGACTTCGAACGACCACAATGGATATCAGGCTATCCGATCAATTGTGATATAAAAGCAATTGAATCTCTGCAAACTTCAGAAATGGAAAAAGAACAACAAATTGAGGATCTAGTTGGTCGAGCTCGCTACTGCTTATGGTCGGACAGAAAAAGAAACTTGCCGGAAAAAAAGAAAAAAGAGACAGCAACTGAACATTCCACGAAGGACGTAAATATGCAAAAAACAAACGATACCATGGTAAAAAAATCGAGAACCGAATCAATGGAAATTCCGAAACACGATTCCGTGGATGTTGTTAACGCTTTACCTTTAAAAAAGCGTATACTTCGGAATTTGCCGAAATATAAACCCCATTCTCCATCGGTTAGAGAATGGAGTAAAAGCATAATTGATCGCTTACAAAATAGGTTTGAGAATGAAAAAAATAGTTTAATCGAATCAAGTTTTTGAAAAAGTTTCGAGTTTATGTGTCATATGAAAATTCATTTTATTTTATTTTTATTCGTTCCGTTTTTCCTCATTTTAACCTGCTGAGGGCTACAATTTTACGGGTTATATACATTTTATATTCAGCACTGGGTGGCTGTACACCCGGTTAGCCCTCCGCGTGTTGATGTAAAAATCTTTTGCAACGAGTTCGTGTTGAATTTGAACGCAGTTGAATTTTCTTTGGCTAATGGTTTTTGTGCGATCGTCTTGGTATTTTTCCTTGGACGACATCTTTTTCTAACGGGGGGATCGTCGACTTTGTTTCCATCCCAAAGTTTTCTGAGAATCCTTATGATTTCTGCGTTAAACGAGATTTTTGGAATTTCCTCTCTTTTAATAAAAAACAGAATAACTTTGTAGAATTTTTTTTTACAAAATTAACAAAAAACGAAACTCGAGCTTACTCGTTAATGATTTCGGTCGAAAAAATGGATGGAAAAAGTATGATTACAGCCAAAGCTGTATTTATACCAAGCATTTTGTTCCCGGAAAATTTCGGTACACTGGATGGTTCGCAACTGAGTTGTCACATTATCTTGACGGTTCATTCAAAGATTAACTTGCATGATTAACTAATACCTGAAGAAATAATTAATCAACAAATAACGTGTTCGAAAATTAAGTCGATAATTCAAAGAATTTTCACAATTAAAAATGAATGTTTGTAAAATTTCAAAAGTGGTTGGATTTCTCACGATTATGTATAATGTTGTCAAAAACGTCGCGACAATTAAATACATAAAAACTTAAAAAGCATCAACAGTCTAATGCATTAAAATTAATTAACAAAAAATCTTTCAATTTCTCTAAAGTCTAGTTACTCTACAGTGCAGTTGTTCCACGCAATAAGAATCGCAATGAAAAATAAAAAAAATCCTGATACACAAGAAATTCCATACAGAAAAAATTTGATTGAAAAATAAAATTTCGGACAAAGTACTTGGCGAGATTGCGACCATTAGTACGTTACGAGAATTAAGCAGACGCTCGCCAAGTATTTGGTCCGGAATTTTTTTTTAATCAAATTTTTTTCTCTTTCGGGTTTTTTTTTCGTTCTTATTCTTATCATGTGGAACAACTGTACCATAGAGCGACTGTACTTCCCATTAATTGAATGATTTTTTTTATCATCATCAATAATAAAATACTTCAAAACAAATACAAACAAAAAAACGAAAATTCAGTTGAAAAGATTGAAAAGGATCGGCGATTGATTCAAATCGTCAAAAGCATGCATCAATGGCAAAGCCTTGTTCTCTTAGCACGCAGCCGACTACTATTTTCCGTCTCTATCATGCTCACGTGACTACCATATTCCATCTCTCTCGCACTCCCGATGCATTTCTGAGCGATCCCGTGATCTCTTTCGCAAAAGGACGTCGCAAAACGTCCAGTGATGTCTTTCATACTTTTGACCGGCAGTGCAAGTTCGGTGTTTCGAACGCAAGCCTGTCTTGTCTTCTTTGAGTTTTACTAACACTCTCCGAGAAATAAACACATTATTCTCGGTTTTCTTGAAGCTCCCCTTCTTTCCCCTCTCACTCACTTTCATCCAAATCGAAGTATGCAGTGTTTATTCAATTTAATTACTTCTGCGTGTCTCACGTCACTTCAATGTGATGTATAATGTGATAGCTCGTAGATGAAGAGACAAACAGGAAGGATAAACAATTTTGTTCAAACAATTTCGAGTTGAACACTGCGAATTATTATATTTCAAAATCCCTGTTTGTAAAGTCTTATAGATAGCTGAGTTTTTTCAGATTTCTATTGCATCGCGCTTTGTATAATATTTTGAAATTCAAAGGAATTAAATTTGTATTCAAAACTGTGTTTTAGGAACCTTTAATAAATTTTTGACGATTGGACAATATTTTTATAGACGTTTTGCAATTAATAAAATTCATGGTGATTTTTCGGAATTCAGAGGTTGATTTGGGATAGGAGTTTTTGTTGTTCAGATGCTAACATAACTTACAAAGCTGATCACATATGTTCACAGATATCAGTAATACCAATTTTTTAAAACGTCTCTGTGCAAATTTACATAAAGTGTTCACCATGAGCAAATGGGTAACTTTTAAGGGACTTATAGAAATCGAAAATTTGTCATAAATAAATCAGTTTGTGGTGTTGCCATACCTAACGTCTGGGACGTCGCGGAAACGTGGCTTGAAATTTTTTCAGCATATTCACATGCATTTTTATCTTATTATAAATAAAAATCGGTTATTTGTAGTGTTTGAGTTTACGACGGAAATACCTTAATACTCAATAAATATGAAAATTAAATACAATTTTCATAAGAGCGGTCGATATTTTAATCCGTGAAACTAGAAAAAGGCACGTATTTTTATGAAATACAAAACATGTGAGTCATAAAAAAAATAATTTCTGAAGTGCTCATGGTCGTGGTCGCGATCATACATCTGGTCGTCAAATGTTCAATTGTTTTATTGAGCCCAAAGACGTTCCCTTTACCAGCAGTCAAAGGAAAAACGGGGCTGCACATACTTGAACAATATAAATTCCAAATGGAGAAAGAAAAAAAAACACTGTACGGCTTATAGCATGGATCGTTCAGAGATGTTATGATGCTAGAGAGATGCAAGATGGTAGTCGGGTGAGCGTAAGAGAGACGAATAATAGTAGTTTGGTGAGTGCTAGAGAGACGGAACTTTGCCTTTGCTTTTTTTCTAAATTTCCTCGATACTTTTTGAAACAAAACACATGGCCCTTGACTTTCTTCACCCTCTCCCCGCCTTGTCCGACTTAAGTACCGAGTTCTTTACGCCGCAGCGAAAAGACTGTCAGTAACCGACGAGACATCGCGTACATCACTCGCTTTTCGGAAAAAGTTGTCTCTTGCTTTGATTTGTATTCGTATATTCAATTCGTTTAGATCATACTAACTTTTTGACTTCGATCATTTTACAAGTGAATAGTGTAGCATAATTTGTATAAATCGAAGTGTAGAATTTTCATCAATGTACAAATTTTCATTTGTAATATTCTTCATCACTTCAATGTGAGGCATGGGAGTTCGCAAGCGAAGTGACCAGCAGTGAGGGTTCGTATCCAGAATCCACAACCTAGTTCACTCAAAAAACAACTACAGGAGTATCTTGAGTGCTGACGAAGCAGGCATTTTATTATCAAAAAATTTGAGTATTTACAGAGAAACTTGAAAAATCAAAAAACTTTCTATGATAGATTTCATTAACAACTTGTTCATTAAAATATCAACAAATTTTACCAATAATACAACAAGACCATATTTTTTCAATTTGAGGCAATGAATTTGTTCGTTTTCTAAAATCTTTCTAAAAGATTATGTGCTTTCAATTTTTTTTTGTGCAGAGGTAGCAGTAGTTATGAGCCACTAAATAGTGGTGTACCTCGAGGGGCGTTCTGGGCCGAAACGGGTTAAAAAAATGTAAAATTTTTTAATTATTTTTTGTCCTATTCTTGTCGTTATTATATAAGGTATTCCATACCAAACTTACCTATGAAATGAATTTGCATTTACGATTCACTTCAATCGGGATATGTTTCAACACTTACTCAAAGACACTTCTGTGATTTTGTTTCGATTTGTTTTCAGCTAATAATTTCCGAGGTATTGATTTTTTGTAAATGTGACAAATTTTTTATTTCATTGTCCCTAACATTTTAAAAAATTGTTGGATTGGAGCGTTTTTTAAAAAAAATTTTTGAAATTGAGAAGTTTTTATATTTTCAAAATTATAAAGAACTCCGGAACTATGTGGGGGGGGGGGGGGGCAACTAGAACTCATTTTATTTATTTTTTTCTCCACATTGGGGGGCCAACTTCACACTCATCTTTGACGCTGATGTACGATGTTATCATTTTTTTATTAGTTTGTTGAGTATGCGAAGATACGGACATTATTCAACGAATTATGTTATTTTATTTCCATCCGAAATATTTTTCACGATTTTTCCCAAAATATAAAAAAATAAATTTAACCCGTTTGAGGGACCTCTAAATTTTTTTTTGAAAAATCCCAAATTTTAGCCGAGTTACTTTTTTAGCATATACTATACTAACATCCCACGAAAAAAAAGGTTTTTTTTATAAAGCACCCTGCATCTTCCCGCGTCTGCCATTCAACATGGTCAATAATGAACCTAACAGAGGTTTCTAAAAAAAAAAAATTCAGAGCTAAAGATATTATTTACGAATGGCTTGGAACAGATTTTTCGGAAAAAATTCTGCCGACTTGAACGCTGCCAAAATTGATAAAAAAAATTGTATTTTCGTTTGTGACACCTCACAATGGAAAAAAAAACTGCTATTTTTAGAGATCCAGAAATCTAACAACGAGAATTTCAAAAAATAGGAGATTGAAGCTTTAAAATGCTTTCCAGAAAATCACAATCCGACCGCTTTTTATCGAGATACAGCCTCTCTAAAACAGTCGATATTTTGCCAAAATCTGAGTGACCCTTTTATTTTGTGCACTTGTGTATGTACATTTGTATGTACATTTTATTAGTCAGGATGGAAACAAAATGATTAGATCACATCATGGATATGGACGTAGAAAAAAAATTAAGAATCACAGTTTTTCTTATCACTCGAAAATTAATCAGGCCAGGAATTGGAGATTGTCAGTCAATGTTCTTGGTCCAGTGTAGATACTATAGACCAAGTGTCATCTGGAAACTCGTCGGGGCAATCTTAGTAGGTTTATTCGGCTATGCTCTATTGGGGTGAATTAAAATTATGTATATAAGTTTAATTCATGTAAATTTGATTCAAGAATTAAAAATGGAATGAATCCAAATTTGCAAGTATCAATTTACTCCAAATTCAATTCAGAGAAGAATACTTGAATAAATTTGATCGAAATAAATTTTGCATGAATTAAAATTAAGGACTCCATCATAAATAATCTAAATTTTAATTGAAGAATAAGAATTATGTCAACAATTTAATAATTGAAAACAACAAGATCTGATTGTGCAACAAAAAAGGGAAAGAAATACATAACTCAAATGGAACTGATTGACAAATAACCCTGAATCTGTGAACAAAATTTTGCAAAACCACATCTACTGAATTGGCGGGAGCGATTACCAAGAAAGGCATTCGATCTATCTCTTCAGACGTCTTAATAACAATAAAGACGAGTAATTGTATTTGTTGGAACAGTAAAGTATTAGCTCAAAGCGAAATGATTAAAATATGACTCTCGAATCTTTGAACAAAAGTTTCTCAAAATTATATTATCTAAATTGCCGTGAGCGATTATCAGAGAAGGCATTTGATCTATCCCTCTGAAATTTTGCACACGTCTTAATAAAAATATTAACAAGTCCTTGCATTTATGGAATTAAAAAAAAGTTTGAAAAAAGTATCTTTCCATTGCAAAATAATGTTGAATTCTTATGTAGAGGTCGATTCTGTTAAAGATTTTTGCGCACTATACAAAGGTTCAGAACGATTAAAAAAATGATTTGTCTCAAAATAACGTCACAATTTTGATGTCATGACATGTGACTGTAGTGTGCGAATCAGAAGCACGTGTCACACTCATCTTGCGTTTTCACCACGGTCTTACCGTGGTCTTCACTGCATATTGGTCATTTACGGCTTTCTATTTTTTAATTACATTTTACCTATTTGAATTGGCGGTAATTATAAATCAATGCGAATTTTTCACAGCTAATACATTTTTTTCAACTTGAACTACTTCGTGTTTACTCAAGTTTACGCTATTCTGGATATTTTTTTTCAATAAAAAAATGCGATCGTTTAACAAAAACTCGTAACGAAAAACGCGAAAATTTTCCTCAAAAGTAAAAATCCATTATTATTTTTTTAAATTTTGAACATTTTTTCAATTTTTAAAAATCCTTCATGTATTTCTCTCTTCGTAAATGTCTAGAAGCTTGATTATTTCCAACTGATTATACTCTATATTAATGGAGTATAAGCGGGCCGTACGGGATTAACGAGCCACGTGCCACTACAATACCATTAAGATTCGAAGTACCGAAATTCGACGTGAGAACATGGAGGGGTACGTATTTTTTTTATCAATTAAAAAATAAGTTATGAATAATTGGTAACTATTTATTTTTATATTTTATAGTGCCTGTCATACTCTTCTGCGTTTTTATGAGCCCTTCCGTTAATTTTTTTCCTTCACTTTACTGTTTCTGTTCCCGTTCCTGCACGACCCCCCCCCCCCTCCCCCACAGTGTTGTCTACAGCCACTCTTTCCTAATGCATTACTCGTTCGCAATTGTATGTCATTATGTACGTAATGTTATTTCAATATGTTTTTGATTTTTTACTTTTTTTCAAATATCAGTCATCCACATGAAAAAAACTGTGAACCAGCGGTGGATGGAGCTCCAAAAAGTCAAGAAGAAGCTGGTAATTGTGATGGCAATTTTTGTAACGATAAATAATCCGTAGATTTAAAAAAATGTTAAATTACGAGATGTGAAATTTCTTCTTACTATAGGAAATCATATCCGTACGAGCCCTTGTCCTTCAATATCAAACGATTCCACTATATTCGATTACGACGATGACGACGATGACGACTTCAGAGATCCCACATTTGAAGTTCCAGATTCATATATAAGCGACGTAACATTTTTACACTTTTACAAAAATCTCAACCTCTTTTTTTCAAAAAACCTTGAAAAGCAATGATCATTTCAGGTGACTGAAAGTTCAAATGACTCGTCCAGTGAAACGGAGCAGTCTTCCATAATAAGTATACGACAATTACCAATTGACGCTTTTGCTTCCAGTCCTCCAGATTACCCACCAAATTCAAGTACAAACTCTCCGGCTCAACGTGAAGAAATGGTGAATACTGATTAATGTGATCCATTTTTGGGTAGGACTACCACTACAAACTGTGTAATATGAAAGCAATCAAATATTTTCAGGTCTCCACGTCGAATCAAAATAAAAACAAGAAAAAAAAAACTCACTGTCAATTTTGCAAACAGGACGTAACGAATTTCGAACGTCATCTAGAAAGGAATCACAAAGATTGTAAGAAAGTTAGAGAAATATTGGCCTTCCCAAAAAAAAGTAAAGATAGAAAAATTATGATAAGTCTGTTAAGAAATGAAGGACACTTTGAAGAATATTTGAGAGGCAATATAAGACCGGCTTATCAAAGGAAAAAGGAATCTGTCGTTCAACGTTATCCATGTGCTCATTGCAAAATATTATTAAAAAAAGAATATTTATGTCGCCATTACAAGAAATGTCCCGTCGCTCGAGCTGAGGAAGATTTAAAAAGAATGAGGCATATTTCAGCTTCTCAATCTTTGATTGCTTGCGCACTTGACAGGAACAAGACTTTACACAAAATGCGTGTTAAAGCCGAAGTGTTTAATATCATGAAAGCGGATGACATATCAATGGTAGCAAAAACCGATTATTTGATATGCTCTTTTGGAGAACAATATTTAAAAAAACATAAGAGACAACAAATGGCTGTTGTTTGTTCCAATAAAATGAGAGAGTTAGCTAGATTCCTTATCGATTTGAGAAAAGTGGAAAACAATGAAAATTTGAGATTAATTGATGCCATAGAACCAGCTATGTTTGATAAGGTTATAGAATGCGCCAAAAGAGTTGGTGGCTACAATCCAGAAAAGAAAATATACCGAGCTCCAAGTTTATCGGCTCATCTTGGGACTTCCCTTAAGCAGGCTAGTGAATTACTCATTCTATTGATTCATAAAGAAAATTGGCAGATGCAATGTAAGGATCCTGAAGCTAAATTGAAGGCAGCAAAACGTTTCAGAGATCTAATTACTACGCAATGGACAACGGAAATAAGTAGTTTGGCTTTCAAAGATCTTAACGAAAAGAAATGGAATAAACCGACGATTTTACCATTGACTCAAGATGTTCTAACATTCAGAGATCATGTAACTCGGGTTGCAAATAAGGCTGTTGCATTACTTCAAGTGGACCTGAATAACACCCGAGCGTATAAACTTTTAGTGAATGCAGCCTTAACTCTGACTATATTGTACAACAGAAAACGTATAGGGGATGTTCAGTACACTCAATTTGATACTTATCTCAAAAACTTTGCATCATCTAACCTAGAAGAATTGTTGGATTCCCTGTCACCATCGGAAAAGATTTTGACAAAACATTACAAGAGAGTAGTAACAGGAGGAAAGGGAAGCCGAGCAATCGATATACTGTTCCCTCAAAACCTTCAAGATCTCATGAATGTTCTAATAGATGTTCGGCTAAAGACAAATCTCGTTCCGCAAGGCAACCAGTATCTGTTTGCACATCCTGGAACCGATCGTTGGGTAAGGGGCGATGTAGTCATTCGACGGTTCGCTCAGGAATGTAATCTGGCCCACCCTGAACACATTTCGTCTAATAAATTGCGAAAACAAATCGCCACCGTCATGCAAATTTTAAACCTGAATCCAGATGAAATCGAACAATTTGCACAATTCATGGGTCACACGGGAAAAACACATGATGAGTTTTATAAGTGAGTAAATAATGAAATAGAACATATGGGGTATTCGACGCCAAGTTGAAAAAAAAGCCACATTGAAATCTTCAACTTTTTGATTTTGCTCAAATACTTTTCTGTTGAGTATCCATTGGAAGAACCTCCCTCGATTTTTTTTCATATTTTATTGTCCATTCATTCACGAGATACGATTTTTTTTTAATTCGATGATTTTTTTTCAAACGCTTGTAACTTTGCGAAAAATGGACCGAATTGGGCTTCTTTTTTTGTATATCTCGGTTCCTTATTGCGCTTTCCGAAAAAAAAGATGAAAAACTGTATGATGTCCATCTTCTATACTGTCCTTCAACTTGAAGCGAAAATGATTAATTTCAGATGGTTCGACAATATTAATTTTTTTTTTGAAAAATTCCCTAAGAAGCCTTAACCAATCTTACTATTTTTGAGACTAGTTTCATTGTGAAGAAATTTTTTCAGAATTGATTACTCTGCCAACAAACAAGGATTTTAATTTTTTTTCAATTTTTGTACAATCTAAAAAAATACAAGAAACATTGCTCTACGATGAAACCAGTCTCAAAAATAGTTGGATTGATAAAAGTTTCTTAGAGAATTTAAAAAAAAATGAAAAATGTCGAACCGTCTGAAATCGACATTTTTCGCTTCAAGCTGAAGGACAGTATAAAGGATGAACATAATTCATTATTTCATCCTTTTTTTCGAAAAGTGCAATAATAAACCAAGATGTGCAAGAAAAGAAGCTCAATTCGGTCCATTTTTTTGCTAAGTTACAAGCATTTGAAAAAAAATCATCGAATTTCAAAAAAAAATCGCATCTCGTGAATGGATGGACTAAAAAATATGAAAAAAATCAAGAGAGGTTTTTCCGATGAATACATCAACAAAAAAGAATTTGAGCAGATTCAAAAAATAGAAAATTTAAATGTGGCTGACTTAGCGTGGAATACCCCATATATTTAAATGTTGCTCGAGATTGCTTGTATAGTGTTCAGTCAATAATTTTGGGAGCTTCAAAATACTATTCTTCAACTTTACATATACTCTCCAGATTGCCTCAAGATGTTTATCAAACGGCAAAGATATCCAAATTATTGATACTGATGGATAAGGGTGAGGGTCATAAGTACAAAGGAAAATCGCTGAATGACATCGACATCAATCCAGAAGTTGATGTGGCGGAATCAGATAATTCTGAAGATGATGAGCCCATGGAAGTCTAACACTGAAGTATCACCGAGGAATATCGTACCTACATTTTCAGAACCATCTGCATCGAGCGCGTCACGATGTAAGCTAATTTGATATTAATGTTGGTATTGTTGATAATATTTGTTCCTTTAACAAATTTTACTTATTTATGTCCAGCCTGCAAGCAGAAACAAGGTGGTAGAACTCGATGGACTCCAGATCAAATTAAAGTTGTTAAAAGCCACTATCAAGGGTCACATCCAACAGAAGAAAGCCCCGAGGAAACAAGAGTGTATTGAAAAACTTATAAGCAAGCATCGAGATTTATTGAAAAACAAAGACTGGAAACTGGTGAAAACATACGTTTATAATACATATCGTGAGAAATGATGACTTTATAAAGGATCTATGAAGGGAAATTCGAAAAATAGTCAAAGAAAGAATTCAATAGAATTGTGTCAAAAGAAAAAGGTTTAAGACTAAAGTGATTACTTCGGAATGGAAAATGAACAATATGATAATAACTATGATAGTAACTATATGATAATAATTAAATTTATGGAACAATAGCTAATTTACTAATTTTTATTGTTCTTGTGTATACCCTTCCAGGTTTTACGAACCCTTTCCCACACTTCAACCTCACTTTTTTCTTCTGACTTCACTATCTGCACGAGATCAGTCACGTGCGGATACCGAGCATTCGCAGGTTCTCAGATTTTTTCTGTATATATTTTATGCTCATATCTAAAAGCCATAGCAAAGAATTAATCAATGAAAAAAGGTAGAATATATGTATGTTTGGAATGACTGTTTCCGTAGCACTCAGAATTAAAAAAATCAAAAGGTTGGTTTAGAAACTAAAAGTCTGAATCTTCAAAATACTCAAAAAAACAATGTATGGACCATTTTTCATTTAGAGGTGGCTTACTAAAAATAGCCTTAACTTTACGGAAAGTTCAGTAATTTTTCAATTTCGTAAAGCAGTGCACTAGTGGATAAACGAAATGTTTTGAATTATCAATTAAATATGGTTGATTTAGTTGGATTAGATTTTCAATGCAATTGAATTCGGTATGTTTGTCGTAGATGTGTGTCCAGAATCTTGAATAACTTGAAATTTCGATAATTAGGAAGGTCTTCGATAAACAAGCTTTGCTTCGACAATTATTGAATATTTGATGAAATCAATATGAAACACAGTAACGCATTCGAAATATAGTCGGTTGTAATATACAGTGATAAGTAATAAATCTGCACATTAGGTTGTGCCATTTCAGGGCACATTTTTTTTCGATCGTTATCTCAAAAATCTTTGGTTAAGGAGTTTCGGTACAAAAGGCAAAATGTTAAGAAATTAATCAAATGTGGTGATAATGTTCTTCAACATCAAGTGCGAAAAAACATTTTTTTCAAAATTTTCTTCTACTTAGTTATCGAGTAATTATGCATTAAAGCAGATTTCTTATGCCCGAAGTGTATACCTATATATATGGAAATTCTATGCTTATATACGTGAACTTTGATCTTCAATTACTCGCGATAACTGTGTAGAAGAAAAATCTGAAAAATTTTGTATTGTCAAATTTGGCACTAAAGAATATGTTCACCAAATTTTATAAAATTCTTAACTTTTTGAAATTTTTTGTGTTTTTAACATGGTTTAGCATGGCAACATTGTATCACCTGTACCGAAACTCCTTAATACCTAAAATAGTACATTATAACACTAGGACGAAAAAGTTTTTCGTACGCGTGTTATACGAAATTTTATATTACGAGGTGCGGAAATGGGGGTTTTGTGTACGCGAAGCGTACGCAAAACGTCCATTTACGTACCGCGTGATATAAACAAATTTTTAAGCAAGGAGAATGTCAAAAAATATTCAGAAATCTCACATTGATTTCGGAGTTTTTATTTGTGATTGACATTTGAAAAACTTCGTTTTTTTTACCGTTACAGATTTTTTCAAGCCCGATGTTATTGTATAGGTATTTTCCAAAAGGTTTTTGAAGGAAAATTAATTCTCTACAACTAAACTCTATTGACTGAAGTCTGTGAATTGTCTAACTAAAAATTCGAATATTCTTACTAACATGTACAGCACAGAATCGACAAGCATCATGTGACAATATTTCCACAGTGATTTCGATAACCGGGATATGACGAATAACAACGTTCTAATAACATCACAATCCATCAAATCACAATCTGTTGGATCACCATTCAATTAAATCATATTCGTTGAATGCCCGAATCCGCTAAAATCACAGGCAGTTTTCTAACTTATTTCTCTTTCGCTGCAGTAACTGAAAATTACTGATCCCTGTTGAATGCATTAATCATAAAGTTGTGAAACTCGATAATTTTTGCAACTTTAAGAGCGGCCATGGACTTGAATGATCGGTTTTTTAAAATCACCCTAATATACATACTATAAAAATGAAAATGGATAGTCATTATTTTTAAACTAATTATTTTTGTATTAATTTAATTGTTTCAGGTGAGTTCAAACCAGACGCTAATTCATTGGCGAAACGTAAGATGATGAATGACTAAGAATTTTTTAAATTGGGTCTCTCAGTTCTGATTTTTGGGTGAGTCCCGACAAGACAACTAGAGTTTAAATTTCGTGAGCTCTTCGACACAGGAATTGTTATTCAAGATTTATCATGTGCATACATGATGAGAATACTAAACTAATCTAACTAATAGATAAACTAAAATGCAACTGAAATGGGGATATCAGGAACATAAAATTTTGAACCACCAATAATATAGATCCAAAAGTTTTACACAGAAGTAAAATATTTCGTTACGGGCAAAGATTGCAAGCATGGGGGTTAGTAATAGTATATTACACACCTAGGGCAGGAAAATAAGTAAAGTCTCAGATCACATGTAATTGTCGGCCGAGGCGAAGCCGAGGCTGACAAACATGTGGTCTGAGGCTTTACTTTTTCTGGCCCAGGTGTGTATACGATTTTTCTGTCCGACGCAGCCGGAATGTGGCTACTTTCGGCCCGCTGCGCGGGCCACATGTTTGTCAGCCTCGGCTTCGCCTCGGCCGGACAATTACATGTGATCTGAGACATTACTTATTTTCCTGCCCTAGGTGTGTAATATACTATTTCTCGTACAATGGAATGTTGTTAACAAATCGTTGACGGAAATATTACTCGACCGATATTAAGTCAATGTTTTTTATTACACGATAAAACGAATTGAGAGATTTCACTAATTGTATGTGAATTGATGTTACATTCGCCTTGTTTTAGATTTTTCTAAAAACTCTAATTAAAAAACAGAATGAAAAATGATACCAATACAAGTGCAATTTTTTAAAAGCATTAATCCCTTGAACAGCTATGACGCCATTTGACTATTTATAGCCATAACTTGAATAGCATCAATACCGCTCGAAAGGTTAAATGAACGATTTCTTAAAATCTTGTAAAAAAAATGGCTTGTTTCCTAGAATGTTGAAATATTAAAGAGGAGACGTTCGTTTAGACGAATCCAATATTGTGATGAACGAATTCGGAAAAGGAAGGAAAAAAAGAAAACGAAGAGCCACAGTACGATAAACTGTGCAATAAAAAATGTACACCGATCTAGGAATTAGAGAAATAGAGAGGAACCTCAAAGGATATATAGAACGGAAAAACAAGTAGATATAATAAAGATAAAGGTTTTGAAAACAAGGGTAAGAAGAAGAAAAAATCGATATGCAGTGAAGATGGAGTAGCACTTGGAAAAAAGAACATCAAAAGATAGTCTAGTTAACGTTGAAGACTTGAAATTTTTGAGCTTTCCTGACACCATCGGCTTGGCAAGTTGAAAGGTATTTCAAAGGAGGTAAGGATGGTGAACTGACATTTGTTCGACGAAAATAAGGGACAGGGGGACTATTGATACCGTTTTTGGGCGAAGGGTAACGACCATGATACAGTGGTTTCCAGGTAATATTTGATGCCAAAAAAAAAATGAGAAGATAGAAGACAGGGAAGTGTAAAACAGAAAACAAGAGGAAAGGCTAGGGAAATATCGAATGCAGAGAAATGAAAGGAAAACTTGAATTGAATTCTGTATCAAGAACTGAATAAAGGAACAGGGAAAATAGTAAAAAGAAGCAAAAAGAATAATCTTGAATGCGGCACAGAGATTATAAATCATTGAAAAAATAATACTGTAAAAACTAAGTGTGATATTGCCAACATGCATTAAGTGTGTTCTGTACTTAATGCCATAAGCAAATTGTAAGATTTTCAACACACTTTAAAACGTGTAGAAATCGGCGACAACGAATCTATAGTTTGCAAAGGGTAGACAATAAAATGCACAATTATGGTATACACAGTTATCGCGAGTAAATTGAAGACTAAACGTTCACGTGTATAGTAGCATAGCAGTTTCCATATACGATAGGTATACACTTCGGGCATAAGAGAATCTGCTTCAATGACATAATTACTCGATATACTGAGTAGAAATCTGAAATAATCTGATGGGCAAAATACATTTGTCTTTCAGTACTTGATGTTGAAGAACATTATCACCATAGGATTTCATTAATTTTCTTAACATTTTGAAAAGTTTGATACCGAAACTCCTTAATAAAAGAAAGCATTGCAAGCAACAAAAAATCTAGAAAATATAAAAACGGTCATTTTCGAATACTTGTCGAACGAGCAAAGTAATTAACTGAACGGGAAATACATTAGAAAAACGTTAAGTTGCGTAGGATTAGAGAAAACAGAAAAAGCGGAAGCTGCCACATACTCTTCGATCAATGACGCAACATTACAGTGGAGTGAAAGTAACCGGGGAGTCGATATCAGCCTTCGCTATTATTGTGTCATTGCACGTGTGAGACTATTTTGAAACGCTCTCTTATAATACACTCCTCTGATTCGTTAAGGACGATTTGTTCTTGATCCTTTTTCGAATAACACTCAGGCCTCGAGTTTCCCTAACGAATCTTATTTTTATTCGCGCATAGAAATTGTCATAACATTACTTTTTAGGTTTGAATTAAAGTTTGAGTTTCGGTACACGAAGGCAAAATTTTAAGAGGATTAATGAAATTTCGTGAATAATGTTTTTTCAACATCGAGTGACAAAAACACAATTTTTTTCGAAAATGATTTCTATAATACAAGAGTCAAGTGTGAGGTAATGTAGGCATTAAACGTAGATTTCTTATGCCCTGGTGAGAGTCGTATACCTGATAGTGGGATGAGAAAATTGCTATGCTTATAGCACGTGAAACTTTAGGTCTTCAATCTACTCGCGATGAAACTGTGTAGAAGAAAAATCTGAAAAAATTTGTATCGTCAAATTTGGCACTAAACGAATATGTTGACCAAATTTGGATAAAATTCTTAACTTTTTGAAATTTTTTGTGTTTTTTTAACATGGTTTAGCATGGCAACATTGTATCGCCTGTACCGAAACTCCTTAAGAGTGGGAAAAAAAAGATCAAATTCGAATTCGACGATGTTGGGAAAAGAGCAACTAGGTTTTTTTCAGGATAATACCGTTGAGTCATTCTGACTCGAAATTATATTAAAACAGATTTCGGAGAGTTTGACCTGTGATTCACTTCTATGGTGGTTGATGTTCGATCGCGACAAAAGATCTGAAATTTAGTTGCGATGCAAATGCACGGGGCTAATTTTCATACGATCCTATTAATTTCGAACCTCTTCTCAAATCATCGCGAAGAGCTCGTCCAATTATCAGACCGAAGTGATGAAAGGTTGGCATGTTCGTATAAATAGAATGAAAGAGATTCATTCATTGGCCAAAGTTTTCATACGTTCGTGTATCGATCCCATTCGAATCACTTGAGAACTAAACGGATTCTGCCAATCGATAGGAAAAAGAAAAAAATTACGTTAATATTAGAAACATCGAAAAAAATATTCAATAATAATCAATATTTTTCTTCCAATTTCTTTACCATCAGCAGGGAAAATAACGTTAAATATCTTATAAGTCAATTTTTTAACCATTTCCACGATTTTTTCATGCAAATTATGAAGCTTGAAGACTCGTATGAAGCGGCATTGTTTTTTCCAATCTTGCATTTTTGAGAAAAAAGTAGTTTTCTACTCCAAACGAAAATTTGGTTACATTAGATCCCTTGTCTTGAGTAACTCTGTTTACAAAATTTCACTTGTTTTGGGAACGCTGCCGCAGCGATAATTTTTCAAGTAGACGGCTCAAGTTTTTCGTCCAGGTATATTCTATCACTACCCATACTAAATTTTATATATTACCACGTTCCTTTTCATACACAGCCTCTCAAAGATTTCTGAAAAATGGCTGTTTTTAGACAGCTGTAACTTTTTTTTACCTCCACGAAATTGCTTGAAATTTTGAAGGAATATACTTTATTTTATCCCCAAACAACACGTAAAATTGGTAGTATGGCATTATCAATGACTTTTTAAATTGCACGAAACGAATTTACTCTAATCTTTTAAGAAGTTGAATTGAAAACATGAGAAATTTACAAAATTATATGCCAAAGTAAACTTATGAGAATACATCAGATGTAAAATTTATATTGTCCAAATTCATTTTTCCCCCAATAACATGTGTCTTAACTTGAAACCTATTCTTACATTATTTTTGTTGGCGGAATCATGAGCATTGAAATGATGATAATAATATTGACAGTAATCAGTCGACAATATAAACTGTGAAAAGATTCACTAATGAAATGATAAATTCTAAATTAAACATGAATTTTTTTATACATTGTATTTAACAGTGATCGTAAAAATTGGAATAAGACAGTTATTAAAAACTGTTCCTGCGAAATCTTTCACCAATTATGACTGCCAATATTACTACCGTCATTTCAATGCGGGTGATTCCGTAAACAAAAATAATGTACGAATAAGTTTTAACTTGTGACATCCATTATTATGGAAAAAATGGATTGGGACAATATAAATTTTACATGTGATGTATTTTGATAAATTCACTTTGGCATAAAATTTTGTAAATTTTGTATTTTTTTAATCCAACTGAATAACAGATACGAATAAATTTGTTACGTGCAATTGAAAGTCATTGATAATGCCATAAACATGAAAAAAATGTGGTAAACTGAGACAATACAAAAATTTTCAGCTCACTAACCAACTAAAACCTATTTTACGAATTTTTCGCGTTATTAGGGGATATAATTAAGTGGATTCTTTGAAAATTTCAAGCCATTTTGTTGCGGTAGAAAAAAGTTACAGCTGTCTAAAAACGCGAATTTTTCAACAATCAGTTAGCTTTGTGAAGCCGTGAATGAAAACAAACTTGATAATATATGAAAATTTGTATATGTAGTGGTCGAATATACCTAGATAAAAATATGCAGCCGCCATAAAACCGTCTACTTGAAAAATTATTGCTCCGGCAGCGTTTCGAAAATGAGTGAAATTATATACTAATAGTAATTCAAGAAAAGGGTGCTAATTTAACGAGATTTTCGATTGGAATAAAAATCCAATTTTTTCTCACAAATACAAGATTGGAGAAGAACAATGCCACTTTATACGAGTCCATAAGCTTCATAGAATGAACATGAAAAAAACGTGAAAAGGGGTTAAAAATCGATTTCATAAGATGTTCAAAAAAATTCTACAGCCATCGAATGTTGTTGTATTAACTTTGAATTTGAAAAATTGGCTTTTATTAGAACGTCTTATCTGAGAAAAAAATCAGCAGCCAAATGACTGACCCGAGCGCGTTGGCTGCAGTCAAAATGGATCTACCCATTAGCATAGAAAAACGTGAAAAAGCAAGAATGAAAAACTTCGCCTGTTTAGTAGTGTCGAAGCGAGGCATTGGGCCAGCAGGCCATTTTGCGTAGATATCGCAATTGCAGTAAACGGAATTGCATCATTCCTTTTTTTCTTCCTCCATTTTCGCTCACAGCTTGGAAGTTATATAAACAGGCTACAAATGGATCTTAGATATCCAAAAAAGTACTCACATTCACAAGCGCGTAGGTGGCACAGGTTGAGAAAACAGCAAAACCGAATGTCGTGATCGGTATGAATAGACTGATGGAGGGGTTAACAGACATGAAAGGTTAGATCGCAGAATAGACAAGAACGTATTGTAAAAACAACAACGGCTAAAGAGGTTAGAAAAATATCCGAATATGCAGTAATGACGACCACATTCCGCAAAAAATTGAGTAACGAGAGAGGGCAAAGACTGACGACTATCCTGATGGAACGCTCGGAGGTCGGTACATTACAATCACGAAGGAAGAGACAAAGAATCCTTAATCTGTATAGGAATCAACGGGAAAATGACGGCTCGACGAATTACCTGCAAGTATTTCTGTCGGACGTAGAGTGAAATATCCTATTCCAGCTAGTGGCCGAATAGTGAAGGGCAATACAGTGGCAGGAAGATGATACCACTCGGGATAGTATTGTATATAGTGAGGTTTTTGCCATGAAAGAAAGTAAGGTATATCTATTTGTTGTATCAGATCCGCTTATAAATGAGAAATTTAAAATGACAATAGGAAAATGTAGACAATTTTTCTATATTTCTAGCGAGCATTCGACTAAACAAAAGGTAGAACATTAGTGCGAGAAAGAATTAAAAAATATATATAAGTATGGGATATGATGACAGCGCGTAGGCCCCAAAAGAAAGACCGAGGTGATCATGTTTTGTTGTTGAGACGTACTTGCAGCAGGCAAAT